>CAUYLG010031841.1:0-70476 GCA_963573385.1 Cacajao melanocephalus | reverse complement strand
AGGTCAGGAGTTCAAGACCAGCCTGGCCAACATGGTAAAACCCCGTCTCTACTAAAAATACAAAAATTAGCTTGGCATGGTGGCACGCGCCTGTACTCCCAGCCACTTGGGAGGCTGGGGCAGGAGAATTGCTTGAACCGGTACCCAAGAGGTGGAGGTTGCAGTGAGCCAAGATTGTGCCACTGCACTCCAGCCTGGGCTACAGAGCAAGACTCCATTTCAAAAAAAAAAAAAAAAAAGTGGGCTATAATGCTTGATTTTCCAAAGATCACTATCTTATTTTCTTGAATATCCTTATGAGGTCGGAGAGACCATTTTTGTTCTCATTTTACCAATGAAATGAGGAAATGGAGGCCTAGAGAGATTAATGGCCCTGAAGCCAAGAGAGGAACAAACGTTCTCAGTATGTCTAACAGGCTTTTTCCTGGACCACCATAGCTCAATTCTCACAAGACTCTTCTGAGTAAATACCTCCCAACAGGAGGGAAAGAAACTAACACTCACGGATCACCCTCTACATCCTAGAAACTCCAATAAGCACTTTTCTCAACTGTTTGCATTTTTGACAATTTAGGATTCAGATCAGAGAGGTTAAGTAACTGGGCCAAAGTCACCCAGCTAGTAAGGAATGGGTCTGGGATTTGAATGCAGGGGTGTTTGATGCTGACACCAGAGCTTTCTCCCTGAGCCTCCTGAGCTCAGCAAAAAGGGTGGATTTGGGAGACAGGAGATGAAGGAAGTGAACAGAAGCTGAAGCCAGTAAAATAAACCAATCGCCAAGATTCGGCTCTTTGCCTGGACCATCGTGCCTGCTCCTGAGCAGCCTGGAAACTCCCCACCCAGCTTCCCACAGTGCTTTTGAAACTGGCCACACAAGTCCACCAAATCTATCCAACACCAGGCATCATTCTGCAAAGGTGCCCACCCCACCAGGTACAAAGGGAAGCAGAGAGTTCTTGGCTTTCCTTTCTGATTAGCTGGTCCTTAGGGGGTTGATTTGTTTGCTTGTTTTGTTTAAACTGGACTCTTAAAGGTTATTTCAGGCTTTCATTATAAAGTGTGCAATGTCTACCAAGTCTTCATCTGCCAATACTAAGGTTCTCTGATGGCGATAGCATGACCACAGCACACAGATGAGGCGCTTCTTTTTTTAAGACAGAGTCTCACTGTCACCCAGGCTGGAGTGCAGTGGTGTGATCTTGGCTCACTGCAACCTCCGCCTCCTTATGCTGAAGAGTTCCTCTTACTTCAGCTTCCCAAGTCGCTGGAGTAACAGGTGTGCACTACCGTACTCAGCTAATTTTGCATTTTCAGTAGAGATAGGGTTTCACCATGTTGCCAAGGCTGGTCTCAAACTCCTGAACTCAGGTAATCTGCCCACCTGGGGCTCCCAAAGTGCAGGGATGACAGGCGCCTTCTTAGATTCACATTCACCTCCGTTCATTCACACAAGAACCCAGGGACAGCTTCTCACCCGCATCATATAGATGGAGACTCTGAAGCCCAAAGGCCTTCTGTTGACTCAGGTTGGGGTTCAACTATTAGTCTCTTTTTTTTTTTTTTTTTGAGATGGAGTGGCACAATCTTGGCTCACTGCAACCTTCACCTCCTAGGTTCAAGTGATTCTCCTGCCTCAGCCTCCCAAGTAGCGGGGACTACAGGCGTGCACCACCACACCCGGCTAACTTTTACATTTTTTAATAGAGACAGGGTTTCACCACATTTGACAGGCTGGTCTTGAACTCCTGACCTCGTGGTCTGCCCGTGTTGGCCTCACAAAGTGCTGGGATTACAAGCCTAAACCACCGTGCCCGGCCAGCCCTTGGTATCTTAACAGCAAAATTCCCAGGGGCCTCCTCCTGCAGGAAATGTCACAGCCATCTGGGCATCCCCCTGCCCTACTTTGCAGCGCAAATGCTTCAGAAGTGTCCCCAAGTATCGCCTCTGTTCCACCAGATCACACTTACTCACCCTGGAAGTGAGGTTGTGAGCTGGAACTCATGACAGGGGAAGACGTCTTCTCCCAGCACTGACAGACCATTGTTGGGATGTTTTGGCATTTGGGATGTTGAGCCTGGAGGGATAGGTTGAATAATGGTCCCCAAAGATGTCCCCAGAATTTGCAAACATTTGACCTCACATGGTTAAAGGGATTCTGCAGATGTGATGAGTGAAGGATCTTGAGGTGGGGGATGGTATTGGGTTATCTGGGTGGCCCATGTAGTCACAGGGCCCTTATAAGAGGGAGGGAGGAGAGTCAGACTCAGGGAAGGAGCCCTGACCATGGAAACCCAAGTCAGAGTGATGTGGCTGGAAGCCAAGGAACATGGCAACCTCTAGAAGCTGGAAGAGGCAAGGAATTAATTCTTTCCTAGAAGCCAGATGCAGTGGTTCATGCCTGTAATCCCAGCACTTTGGGAGGCTGAGGCGGGTGGATCACAAGGTCAGGAGTTCAAGACTAGCCTGGACAACATGGTGAAAACCTGTCTCTACTAAAAATACAAAGAATTAGCCAGGCATGGTGGCGCATGCCTGTAGTCCCAGCTACTCAGGAGACTGAGGCAGGAGAATTGCTTGAACCCGGGAGGCAGAGGTTGCAGTGAGCCATTGCACTCCAGCCTGGGTGACAGGGTGAGACTCCGTCTCAAAAAAATAAAAAAAAATACAAAAAGAATTAGCCAGGTGTGGTAGCTCACACCTGTAGTCCCAGCTACTTGGGAGGCTAAGATGGGAGGACAGCTTGAGCCCAGGCGGTGGAAGATGCAGTGAGCCGAGATCGTGCCATCGCACTCCAGCCTGGGCGACAGAGCCAGACCCCATCTCAAACAGGGTCTCTCTCTCCTAGAGGCTCAGAAGGAGCAGCCCTGCTGACCCCTTGATGTCAACCCCATACTACCCATTTTGGACTTCAGCCCTCTGGGATAAGGTGACACACTCTGCTGTTTGAGGTCACTAAGTTTGTGGCAATTCGTTACAGCCGCAAGAGGAAACTCAGGCACACAGCATTACAGACGGAGCCTAGTCACTCCATTCCAGTGGCCGGGGCTCCCCCACACAAAGAAAATGCATGGGCTAGTGGCCCATGAAGTCCCAAAGGCCACCACCATTGTCAGCTACACCAGATGGCACGACAAGTCCCCCTTTGGGGTTGAAATACACCCAATCAAATTCACCTGCAGATTGCTGGCAGCACAGCCTTACAGTCAGAAATAGGTCATTGCCCCTCATGCGACAATTTCAGTCCATGTTAAAATTATTATTATTACAGGGTCTGGCTATGTTGCCCAGGCTGGACTCAAATTCTTGGGCTCCAGTGATTCTCCCATTCAGCTTCCCGAGTGGCTGGGACCACAGGCGCACGCCACCATGCCTGTCTAATCCATTTTGTATGAATTCTTATGAGAAAATACTCCCCGCCTCGTTTTTTCCACAAATGTGGTAAGGCCTTGGTCCAGGAAACAGAAAAAAGAAAAGTATATCACTATTTCAGAATGCAAGAGAAATTAATTAAATCCAAACTTTCACAGAACATTAAAAGTTGCACACAAGTCAAAACATACTTGAGATTCAGATTGGATTTCAAAACATTTTCTGAGAAGACAACCCAAAAAAAAGAAGAAAAAAACCCAAATGACTTTTCTTTCCCAGAATACCCCGAAGGGAGCTGGAATGGAATGGTCCAGAAAGGCAGGTGGGAAAAGTCTGTGGGGTTTAGGGGAAAGTGAAAAAAAAATAAAGGAAGAAAAAGAAAAATTCAGGGTTGTCTCCTGGTTCTCAGTAATCCTGGGGCTAGACAGACACCGCTGGATGGAGTGAACATCAGGAAATACCGCTGTGGAATGTTAAACTGAAGCAACTGGAAACAGGGCACGGGTTAGCCCGCCAGGGAAGGTGGCGTTGCTCATCTGAAAGTGCAAAGCAAACTATGATTTCACGGAGGGAGCTCGCTAGGAACAGGCGTGCAAGGGCTGGATCTTGGGAGCCTTCTCTCAGGAAAGGGCACCCCCGGAGGCCCATTTTCCTTGTCAAGACACAAGTATCATCTCTGAGACTCTCCTGTGATTGGAAGGTCTCTCCAGAGAACACTCAACCTCATAAAAATCATGCCAATAGCCGGGGTGCAGCAGCTCATGCCTGGAATCCCAGCACTGTGGCAGGCCAAGGCGGGAAGATCACTTGAGCCCAGGAGTTTGAGACCAGCCTGGCCAACAGAGCAAGATCCCACCTCTACAAAAAATAAAATTAGTTGTGTGTGGTGGCACATGCCTCTAATCCCACCTACTCAGGAGGGTGAGGTGGGAGGATGGCTTGACCCCAGGAGGCAGAGGTTGCAGTGTGCCAGGACAGCACCACTGCACTCCAGCCTGAGTGACTGAGCAATACCCTGTCTCAAAAAAAAAAAAAAGTAGAAACAATCCAATATCAAAAAAAAAAAAAAAGAAAGTAAACAATTTATGGTACATTCATGTGTTTGAATATTATATAGCAATTAAAATCGTATTTCCAAAGACTATTTAAGGACTGGAGTGAGTCTTAATAAAATATTATGTGGGCCAGGCACGGTGGCTTATGCCTATAATCCCAGCACTTTGGGAGGCCGAGGAGGGTGGATCACGAGGTTAGGAGTTCAAGACCGGCCTGTCCAATATAGTGAAACCCTGCCTCTACTAAAAATACAAAAATTAGCCCTACGTGGTGGCACACGCCTATAGTCCCAGCTCTACTCAGAAGGCTGAGGCAGAAGAATCGATTGAACCCAGGAGGCAGAGGTTGCAGTGAGCTGAGATCATGCCACCGCACTCCAGCCTGGGTGACAGAACGAGACTCCATCTCAAAAAAAAAAATTATGTGAAAAGGGCAAATATAATAAAAATTCCATCAGACTCAATAATTATGTATTTGTACAGATGGACAGTTTTGTGGAAGAGGATGGTCAGCGGAGGGGCTTTGGAATTAGACCAATTTCCATGGAGGGGTCTGGCACTGTCACTTCTTAGCCATGTGAATGTGGTCAATTCTTCCCTCTCTCTGACTCCATTATCTCACCTGTCAGATGGGCTGGGACTGGAGGAAGTGATGACAACACTTGTGGGATGTTACGTGGTAAAGCAGGCGCTGCTGCTCTGTTCACTCTTCTTGCCATCATGGTTTCTTATCTCTGCCACTACTATTTCTCTGTCCTCCCATCTCTACCTGAGCAGTTCTGTGTGTTGGCCCCATCCCAGAAGTTACCATATTTTTTAGACACAGCAAAGGCAGCGCCAATGGTGAGTACTTGTGAAAATCAGCCCTGGAGCGTGTGGGCCCCAAGGCAGCCTCGTGGTGCTGGTGCAGATGGATCCTGACAACCTGCAGACCACAGGCGTGCAGGGCTGGGGAGCAGGGCGCTGTAGGACCATCGAAGGTCAACTCTGAAGGTATGTGGTGAGTTGAGATAGCCCCGCACTGCCCGTAATCAGCCAGGCCCCTCCCCACCCTCCCCCCAAGGTCTGCAAAGCAGAAAATGCTTCTGCCATCAGGGAGGCAAGGAGAGGCTTCCTGTCACCCATATAGTTTCCCAGCTCTACACAGGGAATGAGGGTGCAATAAAGTTGATCGACAATGATAACAGGTAGAGTATTCTACAGTGTATGTCAGAAGGCATATATAATAGTATAAGTATGATATGTAATGTAGTATATATAATACTGTATTAGTCCGTTTTCACACTGCTGGTGAAGACATACCTGAGACTGGGTAATCTGTAAAGGAAAGAGATTTAATGGACTCACAGTTCCCCATGGCTGGGGAGGCCTCACAATCATGGCAGAAGATGAACCAAGAGCAAGGGACGTCTTACATGGCGGCTGGCAAAGAGAGATTTTGTACAGGGAAACTCTCCCTTATGAAACCATCGGATCTCGTGAGACTTACTCACTACCAGGAAAACGAGATGGGGAAAACCACCCCCATGATTCAATTCATTCCCATCAGGTCTCTCCCACACATGTGGGAACTGTGGGAGTGCAATTCAAGATGAGATTTGGGTGGGGACACAGCCAAACCATAACAAATGATAATAGCTAATTATATTATATATGCCATATAGTATATATAGCATATAATTAATAGTTAATTATATTATTTTCTATATAGCATATATACTCATAACTATTATGATTATAGTTATTCTCTATCAGATAATATATAATACAGCTACTATTATCACAGTTGTATTATTCTCTATTAGAGGATATATAATACCTACAACTATTATTATTACAGTTATCTTATTCTCCATTAGATAATATGCAATGCCTATAACTATTTGGATTATCATTCTGTTTCTGAGTTTGTCTTTGGTTATTCTCTGGAGCACTCGAGAGCTTGGCTTCAGCTCATGGGGCACCCTAGATTCCAGCCTTACTCCTGCCTGATGAGACTGATACATGTACGCAGACTCTTCCAGCCTCTGCTTCTTTAACAATGAATGCTGAGAGCAAGCAGCATCTCTCGAGGGCACGCTATGAGCCAGGCACTGCCCCTGCATTATCCCTTCAAAGTGTTGCCACCGTACTGTGGGCTGCACGTCGTTCTGTGATATATGCCAGGATATATTATGTTCTGTGGGAGCCCGCCAGCCACTTGTCCCTTCCCTGTATACACTGCCATTCCCCCCAACACAGGGAACTATGCCTCCACCCCCTTGAAGCTTTTCACTAATAGAATCATGTCGTGCCATTCCAGGGCTTAGCATTGAAGAGGTCTAGAAGTTTCTGCTCCCCTTCCCTTGAAATATTTGCTCTGGGGACACTCCCTTTTGGAGCCCAGTCACATGGAGAGGCCATGTATAGGCACTGTGGCTGACAACCCCAGCTGAGCTCCCAGGCCACAGCCAGCATCAATCACCAGCCATATGAGTGCACCATCTTGGACACCAGCCCAGGTAGGCCTTCAGAGGACTTTAGCTCCAGCCAGTATCTGACTGCAGCCTCCGGAGACACTGTCAGCAAGAACAGTGACAGAGCCCTGTCCACCATACCATATGATATGGTTTGGCTCTGGGTCCCCACCCAAATCTCATCTTGAACTGTACTCCCACAATTCCCACGTGTTGTGGGAGGGTCCCAGTGGGAGATAATTGGTTCCCCCATGCTGTTCTCGTGGCAGTGCATAAGCCTCACGAGATATGATGGTTTCATCAGGGGCTTCCGATTTTGCGCCTTCCTCATTCCCTCTCTGCCTGCTGCCACCCATGTAAGATGGGACTTTCTCCTCCTTGCCTTCTGCCATGATTATGAGGCGTCCCCAGCCATGTGGAGCTGTGAGTCTAATTCTTCCTTTTGTAAATTGCCCCATCTTGGGTATGTCTTTATCAGCAGCGTGAAAACGGACTAATACACCACAGAACCATGAGAAATGGTAATCAACTATTGTTTTAACCACCGTATTTTGGGGTGATTTCTTAGTGCAACAATGGATAACTAGAACACACTTGTTTCCTATTTGCAGTTGGGGAAACTGAGGTCTCAGAGCTGAAAAGACTTGCCCAATTCAGTTGCTAAGTAGCAGAACCAAGATTCCTGGAGCCCAGGTTCCTGATCATCAGCCTACACAGCCTCTGCACCAGGCTGGAAGAGGGAACGCCATGGGATGGTAGAGTTTCCCGTGTGTTCAGGAAGCTCTAAGATGAGCTCACGAATGTGAGAGCCAGAAAGAGGGGTGACAAAGAAGCATGGCTCTGCCCTGTGCTCACAGGAGGGCTCTCCGGGTTCAGAGCAAACCGCAAGGGGGCAGGGAGATGGGGCCCAACCAGCTTACTGAGTGACGCAGGGAACTATCCAACTGTCACAGAACATCACTCTGGGGGATAAAATCAGACTCACTGCCAGAGTCATCGCTGAAAAACAGACCCCAGTGGCGAAGGCGGCGGAATCTGTCTCCTGCACAGCACAGTCTTCAAGCTCAAGCCATCATGTATGACCAGAAACCAGAGGAGGGGCGCCGGCACTCCTGACATGTCCAAACAGCAGGGCTTTGTGCCCCTTCACATGGAGAGATGAAGGTGCATGATCCCTAAGGCAGCTGGGACAGGCCATAGGTTCCCAAAAACCCAAGCTTTCTTCTCGGGATCAGAAAAGCAGAGACCCTCAGGCAGAGGCAGCTCAGGAAGCCCCAAGAACGATGAAAAATTGGGTCCTAACAAGGGGAAATACGCGGAGGTCCAGGCTGCTGTCCACGGACACCTACAAGGCCCCCGGATTAAGGTGAAGTCTGTTATTTAGCAGCCACTGCTCACCTTCCTTCTGAGAGGACAGCTGCCTTCTCCCTCCTCTCTGCTTTAATCTATTCTATGTTTATTATTAGGGAAACTTCTGGAAGTGGAACCTCTGGAAGCCAGAACCAAGCCCAAGGAAACAGCTTCAGGCATGTTGGATCTGCTCTAGGCTAATGCATTTGTCCTGGTTTGCCCAGGACCTTCCTGGTTTTAGCACTGATAGCCTCAAATCCGAGGAAACCCCTCCATCACAGACATCACCCCAGGACGATGGGTCACCTTAGTCTACTTCTGCCATAGACACGAAAATTTGTTCGCACTCTGTGGTCAGAACCAAAGCTCCCCTCCCTCCTCCAAATTAAAGAAACAGTCCAGGCACGGTGGCTCACACCTGTAATCCCAGCACTTTGGGAGGCCGAAGTGGGTGGATCACTTGAGGTCAGGAGTTCAAGACCAGCCTGGCCAACATGGTGAAACCCCATCTCTACTAAAAATACAAAAATTAGCCAGTGCATGTGGTGCACATCTGTAATCCCGCCTACGTGGGTGGCTGAGGAACAAGAATCGCTTGAACCTGAAAGGTGGAGGTTGTGGTGAGCTGAGATCGCACCACTGCACTCCAGCCTGGGTGACAGAGAGAGACTCTATCTCAAAAAAAAAGAAAAACCCCACTAGTTCTTGGTCTCTTCTCACCTTGAGTGAGGCCCCCTTTCACCCTGGGGGAGAACAGTCATGACCTTGAGTAAAAAATAACAGCAATAATAACAGTGATTGTGGTAGCTAACACAATTAGAGTGCTTCTTGAACATCAGATCGTGTTGCAAGAGCTTCCCAAGTAGTGCCTCGTTCAGTCCTCACCACAACCCAGTAAGGGAGGCACCACTCTTACCCGTTTCCTGGTGGAAGTTACTGAGTCTGGAGGAGTGAAGTGCTTTGCCCAAGATCACACATCCAGCTGTGGTGAAGGCAGGATTCTCACTCAAGCAGATTGCCTGAGTTCAAAGCTGACGGCGGCACTTTCTAGCTGGGTGGCTTTGGGCAATTAAGTGAAGTTACCTCCTGAGCCTCACTTTGCTCATTGATATGATTTGGCTCTGTGTCCCCACCCAAATCTCATCTTGAATCTTGAATTGTACGCCCGTAATTCCCACGTGTTGTGGGAGGGACCCAGTGGGAGATAATTTGAATGGTGAGGGTGGTTTCCCTGCTCTGTTCTTGTGGTAGTGAATACATCTCATGAGATCTGATGGTTCTATCAAGTGTTTCTGCTTTTGCATCTTCCGCATTTTTCTCTTGCCACCGCTATGTAAGAAGTGTCTTTCCCCTCCCACCATGATTCTGAGGCTTCCCCAGCCACGTGGAACTGTAAACGCAATTAAACCTCTTTTTCTTCCCAGTCTCAGGTATGTCTTTATCAGCAGCGTGAAAACGAACTAATACAGTAAACTGGTACCAGTAGAGTGGGGGCATTGCTGAAAAGATAACCAAAAATGTTGAAGCGACTTTGGAACTGGGTCACAGGCAGAGGTTGGAACAGTTTGGAGGGCTCAGAGGAAGACAGGAAAATGTGGGAAAGTTCGGAACCTCCTAGAGACTTGTTAAGAGGCTTTGACAAAAATGCTGATAGTGATATGGACAATAAGTCCAGGCTGAGGTCAGATAGAGATGAGGAACTTGTTAGGAACTGGAGCAAAGCTGGCTCTTGTTTTGTTTTAGCAGCAACTGGAGGCATTTCGCCCCTGCCCTAGAGATTTATGGAACTTTGAACTTGAGAGAGATGATTTGGGTTATCTGGTGGAAGAAATTTCTAAGCAGCAAAGTATTCAAGAGGTGACTTGGTGCTGTTAAAAGCATTCCATTTTAGGCCAGGTACGGTGGCTCATGTCTGTAATCCCAGCACTTTGGGAAGCCAAGGCTGGCAGATCACAAGGTCAGGAGTTCGAGACCAGCCTGGACAATTAGTGAAACTCCGTCTCTACTAAAAATACAAAAATTAGCTGGGCATGGTGCTGTGTGCCTGTAGTCCCAGCTACTCAGGAGGCTGAGGCAGGAGAATTGCTTGAACCTGGGAGGCAGAGGTTGTAGTGAGCTGAGATCGCACCACGGCACTCCAGCTTGGGCGACAGAGCGAGACTTCATCTCAAAAAATAATACATAAATAAATAAATAAATACGAAATAAAATAAAGGCATCCCACTTTAAAAGGGAAACAGAGCATAAAAGTTTGGAATATTTGCAGGCTGATGATGCAGTAGAAAAGAAAAACCCATTTTTTGAGGAGAAATTCAAGCTGGCTGCAGAAATTTGCATAAGTAACAAGAAGCTGAATGTTAATCCCCAGGACAATGCGGAAAATGTCTCCAGGGCATGTCAGGGGTTTACACAGCAGCCCCTCCCATCACAAATCTGAAAGCCTAGGAGGAATAAATGGTTTTGTGGGCTAGGACCAGGGTCCCCACACTGTGTGCAGGCTACGGACTTGAGGCCCTCCATCCCAGCTACTGCAGCTATTCCTAACAGGGGCCAAGGTACAGCTCAGCCCATAGTTTCAGAGGGTGCAGGCCCCAAACCTTGGCAGCTTCCATGTGGTGTTGAGCCTGCAGGTGCATAGAAGTCAGGAAGTGAGGTTTGGAACCTCCACCTAGATTTCAGAAGATGTATGGAAACCCCTGGATGCCCAGGCAGAAGTTTGCGGCAGGGTCGGGACCCTCATGGAGAATCTCTGCGAGGGCAGTACAGAAGGGAAATGTGGGGTCACAGCCCCCACCCAGTCCCTACTGGGACACCACCTAGTGGAGCTGTGAGAAGACGGTCACCCGTCCTGCAGACCCCAGAATGGTAGCTCCACTGACAGCTTGCACCATATGCCTGGAAAAGCTGCAGACACTCAACGCCAGTCTGTGAAAGCAGCCAGGAGGGAGGCTGTACCCTGCAAAGCCACAGGGGTGGAGCTCCCCAAGACTATGGAACCCAGCTCTTGCATCGGCATGACCTGGATGTGAGACGTGGAGTCAAAGAAGATTTTGGAGTTTTAATTTGACTGCCCCACTGGATTTGGGACTTACATGGGCCCTGTAATCCTTTTGTTTTGGCCAATTTCTCCCATTTAGAACAGCTGTATTTATCCAATACCTTTACCTCCATTGTATCTAGGAAGTAACTAGCTTGCTTTTGATTTTACAGGCTCATAGATGGAAGGGACTTGCCTTGTCTCAGATGAGACTTTGGACTGTGGATTTTTGGGTTAATGCTGTGGATTTTGGGGTTAAGACTTTGGGGGACTGTTGGGAAAGCATGATTGGTTTTGAAATATGAGGATATGAGATTTGGAGGGGCCAAGGGTGGAATGATACGGTTTGATTGTGTCCCCATTCAAATCTCATCTTGAATTGTACTCCATAATTCCCATGTGTTGTGGGAGGGACCCAGTGGGAGATAATTTAAATCATGGGGACATTTCCCCCATACCGTTCTTGTGGTAGTGAATAAGTCTCATGAGATCTGAAGGTTTTATCAGGGGTTTCTGCTTTTGCATCTTCCTCATTTTTCTCTTTTCGCTGCCATGTAAGAAGTACCTTTCACCTCCCACTATGATTCTGAGGCCTCCCTAACCACATAGAACTGTAAATCTAATTAAATCTCTTTTTCTTCCCAGTCTCAGGTATGTCTTTATCAGCAACATGAAAACAGACTAACACATTTGTCTATAAAATGGGGGTAACAACCCTCCTCAGAGGACTGTTGTGACAAAGAAATAAAAGAACATAAGGAAAGAGCCCAGTTCATGCCTGGTATATGAGGGCCTGAAAAATATATGTGATGATGATGACGATGCTGATTACTATTTTTCCTATTGTGGAACTCTCTGGATATAGAACCTCCAGAAGCCAGCACAAAGTCCAGGGAAACTAGATGAGGTGGCTCTTCCCCATCCAGGCCACCCCAATCTAAGCCACACCCAGAAAGCCCCTCAGGGCAGGGCACCAGCTGGCAGCAACAGAGGCCTCTCCAAGCGCATTCCCAAACACCTCACATGTCTCATTCAATGTCAGGCACAGTCTTTAATATGCCTGCAACGCTCCAGGAATAGGATGTTTCTCCCAGAGGGGCTTTGGTAAAGGAGGGTGGCTTCAATGGCACTCTGAGACTCATTTGGCCTCAGTATGTGTAGCAGTCCATTATCATTGCAAAACAAACAACTGCAGAAGTTCAGAGGCAAACACCCATGAGCATTCACTACCCACACATCTAGGGTGGTTGATGGGCGGCTCTGCTGATCTTGGTTGGGCTCTCACACGTCTAGGAGTTGGCTGGATGTTGGCTAATCCAGGCTGGCCTCAGGAGGAGCCACTAGATGGCTCACCTGTGCCCCACATGTCTAACTAGGTTTGTTCTCACAATGATGACAGAGACTCAAGCGATTAAGTGGAAACACACAACGCCCCTTGAGGCCTAGCCTGGGAACTGGCCCGTCATCACTTTCTTCTCATCCTCCTGGCTAAGACAAGTCACAGAAGGTGGGGAATACCCGCCATCTTGCAGACTGGAGACGCTTCAAGGTCACATTACAAAAGGCATGAACATAGAAGATGACAAGCAATTCACATTCAGGCTCTAACCAAGCCATTCAGTGGTGAAACGTTGCTCTTCCCAGCCAAACCTCCCCTCTACTCCAATTTTTTTTTTTAAAAAAAAGCACCAAGTGTGTATTATAACACCCTGAAATCACTATTTTAAACCTCTCCCTAGTTAAGACCCCTTTTTTATGTCCAAATAGTAAGTACAAACCACATCTTTATAAAGACATGAACCTCCTAAAGGTCGAGGAGATGCTCTTGAGAAGTTAACTTTTTATAAATTAGATAGTATTTGCTTTAGGTAGGAAAGTTTTGCTACTCAGGTGAATCTTCAAAATTTTAAACAATTGCTGAAATAGACTACATTAAATGTAGTTTAGGTAAATCCCCTTAAAAGAGGAATCCAGCAAGGATTCTGGAAATTAGAAGTAATGACCCGGAGTCCATGTCTTGGGGCTCTGTCACCAGCCAGCCTTGTTTTCTCCACCTGTAAAACTGGAATCATAACCATCGTTATGCTAATAATAATATCGTACATTACCTCACTTGCGTTTCCCCCCAGTCTCAGAAACGGAAATAATTACTATCCCTTCATTGTACAGATGAGGAAAATGAGACTCAGAAAGGGTGAGTGATTTACCCGCCCCCCGCAAAGTCACATAGCTCATCTTCGAGACAGAGTTCTGTTGGAACCTCCATGTTCCCTTCTATGCTGCTGCTGAGAATGTAAACTAGTACTATGGAAAACAGTGTGGCAATTTCTTAAAGAACTAAAAGTAGAACTACCATTTGATCCAGCAATCCCACTACGGGGTATCTACCCAGAGGAAAAGAAGTCATTATACGAAAAAGATACTTGCACACGCACGTTTATAGCAGCACAATTTGCAATTGCAAAAATGTGGAACCAACCCAAATGCCCATCAATCAACAAATGGAGAAAGAAACCATGGTATATATATACACGATGGAATGCTATTCAGCCATGAAAAGGAATGAATTAATGGCATTCACAGTAACCTGGATGGGACTGGAGACTATTATTCTAAGTCAAGTAACTCAAGAATGGAAAACCACACATCCTGTGCTCTCACTCATAGGTGGGAGCTAAGCTCCGAGGATGCAAAGGCGTAAGAATGAAGCAGTGGACTCTGGGGACTCAGGGAAAGGGTGGAAGGAGGTGAGGATAAAAGACTACACATTGGGTTCAGTGTGCACTGCTTGGGTGATGGGTGCACAAAATCTTACAAATCACCACTAAAGAAATTACTCATGTAACCAAACACCATCTATTCCCCCAAAACCTATGGAAATAAAATTTTTTAAATTAAAAACTAAAACAACACCTCTGTGTTCTAAGTCTCAGTCCTAGGATCTTTTTCCGCTCTCCAAATATGCAAGCCAGCAGAAAGATAACTAGCAAAGGGGAGGGGAGAATTCACTCACAGGGCCTTTGTGGGTTTCTCATTAGAAGAAACTGTTCTTTCCCTTGCTTTTCCATTGTGGTTTTTTCTTTTTTTTTTTTTTTTTTTTTCTAATTTTACCATGAACCACCTCATTCGGATATACCCAAATCTGGCTTCCTGGAACCGTGCAGAAAAGCTACTCTCAAAACCTTCTCCTCCCTTTTTTTTCCCTTCTCCTCTTCCAGCTGCAGCTGCAGCCTGAGCCCTGAGTGGCTGCTCTCCAGCAGCTGGGAATGCCTGCATTTTTGGGAATCCAGCAGGCCAAGGCCCTGGTTTTTAACATCACCAGGAGGTGCTTTCCCCAGAAGGCCTGCCAAAGCCATCTCCAAGGCCCTGACGGTGTCACGCGGGCCCGGGAGAAACAACTAAACAAGATTAAGACCAATAACACAGACTTCACTTCTAAAAGATGGCCAAACGCTCCCGAGACGGCAGAAATCAGAAGCATCAAGACTTAGAAAACCATATCTTAGGAAATATCCCATCATCACTGGAGTGCTGTGAATTTCCTTTTACTATCATTCTGAAATTGGAGAAAGGACCCAGGCCCAGGCTGGAGGTCAGGAAGAGCAGAGCTGGGACAAGCCTGGAACTCAGGGCCACTGAGCCAGCTGCTTTCAAGGCCACGTGTGCAGGAGAACGGCACAGAGCTGTCTGGTTCTGGAATCATCCATCTGGGACTGAGCTAGGCGTGCCTGTGGGTGGCACTGGCTAATTGCTCTCATGTTTTCTTTCAATAAACAGCACTCTTGTTCAGGTCCTCTGAGCTCCTGTTGAGGAAGCAGGAAAATAGTCAAAATCCCTGCCCTCTGGGGCTGGCATTTTACTGGGGTGACAGGTAATAAAGAATAGATACAGTCACATGTGGTGGTTCACGCTTGTAATCCCAGCACTTTGGAAGGCCAAAGCAGATGGATCACCTAGGGTCGGGAGTTCAAGCCCAGCCTGGCCAACATGGTGAAATTCCATCTTTACTAAAAATACAAAAAAAATTAGCTGGGTGCAGTGGTGGGTGCCCTGCAATCCCAGCTATTCAGGAGGCTGAGGCAGGAGAATCACTTCAACCCGGGAGGCAGAGGTTGCAGTGAGCTGAGATCACACCAGTGCACTCCAGCCTGGGCAAGAAGAGCAAAAACTCCATCTCACGATAACAATAATAATAGACACAATGCAGTGGTAAGTACATGATAGACTTGTCAGGACACGTGGAGTGGAGAAAAAGGGCATCGGGAGCCCTGGGGGGTCTGGATGAGTTGCAGAATTAAAATAGGCCTCCCTGAGAAGGTGTCACTGAGTAAAGATGCAGAGAGATCAGGAAGTGAAATAGACCTACACAGCTCCCAAAGATCCACGGCCCAGTCCCCAGAGCCTGTGAATGACCATGTGAATGGACCTGATATGGTACAAGGAGCTCTAGCAGAGGTGACTGCATGAAGGAACTCGGGATAAGAGATGATCCAGGAGGGCCAATGTCATCACAGGGTCCCTTATAAGAAAGAGGCAGGGACCGGGCACAGTGGCTCACGTCTGTAATCCCAACACTTTGGGAGGCTGAGGCAGGTGGATCACAAGATCAGGAGTTCAAGACCAGCCTGGCCAAGATGATGAAACCCCGTCTCTACTAAAAATACAAAAATTAGCCAGGCATGGTGGTGGGTACCTGTAGTCCCAGCTACTTGGAAGGCTAAGGCAGAGAATCGCTTGAACCCAGGAGGCAGAGGTTGCAGTGAGCCGAGATCACACCACTGCACTCCAGCCTGGGTGACAGAGCAAGATTCCATCTCAAAAAAAAAAAAAAAAAGAAAGGGAGGCATCAGGCGGATCAGGTCAGAGGAAGGGAAGTGATGATAGAATCAGAGGTTGGAATGTGCAATTCGAAGATGAAGGAAGGAGCCATGAACTAAGGAATTCAGGAAGCTTCTAGATGCTGGACAAAGTCGAGGAACAGATCCTCCCACAGGGCACCAGAAGGAATGCAGTCCTGTGGATGCCTTGATTTTAGCCTGGTGAGAGGCATTTTGGACTTCTGGCCTCCAGAACTGTGAGATGATCAATGTGTGACGTCACTCAGTTTGTGATAATCTGTTACAGAAGCAACAGGAAACGATTACAGGGAGTTAGCCAGGCTGGGGGGGGAGTGTTCCAGGCATGGCCACAGCAGGTGTGAAGGCCCTGAGGCAGGGAGCACACGTGGAGAGTTCTAGGAGCAGTGGGGAGGCTGGAGTTGCTGGTTCAAGGCATGGAACCTAATCACATCTGCAAAGACGTTTTTTCCCGATAAAGTCATATTCACAGATTCTGGGCAGACACATCTTTGGGAGGACCACCATTCAGCCTAGTCCACCCCTCTGGCTCCTGTGCCACAGCCCAGGGTCTCAGGAAAGAGAGCGGCCTCCAAAATGACGCCTGGACCCACAGGCATGCGTGATCAATTACAAGCTCTTCTCCTTAGCTCCAGATTAGAGACTTCCTTTTCCCAAGCTCTTTATCCCATGTCCAGCATCACGTGTTGACTGCCATCTGGAGCTGACGTATCTGAAAGTGAAGTGATGATAGAGCATCCCAGATAAAATGAGGATGGCTGCTATTTGGGGGCTCAAAACCCACAGCAGGGCACCCACCATTCCAGACCTTCCTGGGCGGAGTAAACCTCACCTTCCACTCTCAGTCCCTTCTGACATCCTGCCCCTCAACCTTCGCCCTTGGGCAGGTCTGTGCTCACCTTTTTCTCTCCCTTCTTCCCCCGTCTTTCTGCTTCTTGCCTTGCTCTTTGGGTTTTCAGGAGCTATCACTCACTAAACCACCGATACATCCCATTTTGCCTGGGGCAGCCCAGGATACACAGGCAGGCCAGTGTGATAAGAAACAGCAGCCTTTTCACTCGAGGTGCCCCAGTTTGGAAAATAAAATCTATGGTCCCGCTGCACAGGGATGGCCTTTTTTGAGCCAGAGTTCATCAAACTTGAATAATGTGCCGGACTCCATGGCAAGCCATTAAAATTCCCACAAAGACACCTCAAGCTATTTATTGAAACTACGCCTCAGAGAATGTGACTCAAAACACAAAAACCTGAAACCAGGTATAAAGTTGCCATCCTTTACCCAGGCTTCCAGCTGTTCAAGTCAAATGTTTTCAAGCCATCTCCAATTGCTCTGTCATTTGTATCACATATGCTATTTGTCAGCAAATCCTATTGGTTCTGCCTTCTGGATGCATCTAGAATCCAACCCCTGCTGCCCATCCCCCACAAGGCCACTGGCATCTGAGGATGAACCACCGCAGGGCTTTAAACAGAAGAGTGACATGCTCCCACGTATATTTGAACATGCCATGTGATCCTTTTAAAGCATTCACTCGTTCCTGCCGCTCCTCTGCACAAAACTCTGCCGTGGCTCACATCTCACTCATTGCAGAAGCTTAAGTCCTCACAATGGTCCGGGAGGCCCTATGTGATCCCCCGTCTCTTCCCAGTTGCTCTCGGCTGGCTGCCCTTCCTAATGGTGTCTTCGTTCCCTCCACTCCCGCCTCCTGCGGTGCTGCTGGTCCTCACGCAGGCCACCTACACTCACCACTCCTTGTCTTGATCTTTCCAAGGCCACGTACACGTCTCTCCCAGAGAGGCCCCTCCTGGCTCCCATCTGAGATGATGCACACAGCCTCCCTGGCACCCCCTTACCCTACTCGCTGGTCTCTTTCTCCAAAGCTCTGATCCCCACTCATCTTCCTCTGTGTTTTATTTGCTGATCTTACAGATCTCCCATCTGCTCCCACCAGAATCTCAGCTTCGAGGGGACAAGGATTCGGCTCCACTTTGTTCACTGCTGTGTCATGGGCTACTAAAACAGTAGCTGGCACATAGTAGGTTCTCAACAAATAACTATTGAATGAATAAATGAGCATGCTTAGATTTCTCAATTATCCATCTAAAACCAACTTATAAATAACAAAAAACTATATTTGTTTAAATTTATAAAAACGATTACTTGTTTTTACCACTACACACCACAATGCAATGGCTAAAATCCGAAATGCACCAAATGTTGAGAGGACGTGGAGCAGCAGGAACTCTCATTGGTTGCTGGTGGGAATGCAAAATGGTGCAGCCACTCTGGAAGACAGTTTGATAACACCTTCCAAAGATACTAATCTTACCATACAATCCAGCAATCATATTTCTAGGAATTTGTCAAACTGATCTGAAAGCTTATGTCTACACAAAAACCTGCACCCAGGCCAGGTGCGGTGGCTCATGCCTATAATCCCAGCACTCTGGGAGGCTGAGGCGGGCAGGTTACCTGAGGTCAGGAGTTTTAGACCAGCCTGGCCAACATGATGAAGCCCTGTCTCTACTAAAAACATAAAAATTAGCCAGGTGTGATGGTGGTGCCTGTAATCCCAGCTACTTAAGAGGCTGAGGCAGGAGGATTGCTTGAACTGGGGAGGCAGAGGTTGCAGTGAGCCGAGATTGCACTCTAGCCTGAGCGATGGAGTGAGACTCTGCCAAAAAAAAAAAAACCTGCACACAAATGTTTATGGCACCTTTATTCATAAATGCTAAAACCTGGGAGTAACCAAGGCATCCTTCAAGAGCTTAATGGATAAACTGTGATACACCCATGCAATGGAATATTATTCAGTGATAAAAGAAATGAGCTATCAAGCCATGGATGGACCTATAGAAGAACTTTAAATGCATGTTGCCAAGTGAAAGAAGCCAATCTGAAAAGACTCCATAAGATTCCAGCTATATGACATTTTGGAAACGGCAAAACTATAGAGACAGTAAAAAGATGAGTGGCCGCCAAGGGTTTAGGGCACTGGAGGGATGAGTGGGCGGAACACAGAGGATGTTCAGAGCCGTGAAACTACTCTATGTGATACTGTCACGGGGGCCCCAGGACTGTGCATTTGTCAAAACTCATTGCATGCAGAAAGCAATGAGGGAATCCTAATGTAAGCTATGAACTTTGATTAGTAACACAGGAGCTCCCCCTTATCCACAGTTTTGCTTTCCGTGGTTCATTATCCACCATCAACAGCTGCCAGAAATATTAAATGGGAAATTCCAGAAATCAACAATTCATAAGTTTTTAATCGTGTGCCATGCTTCACGGTGTGATGAAATCTCGCGCCGTCCTGCCCAGGACATGAGTCTTCCCTGTGTTTAGCATATCCACGCTGTAGACACTACCCACCTGTCAGTCACTTAGCAGCTGTCTCAGTTATCATATGGAAAACACATATGATATATGGGTTTGGTGGTATCCACAGTTTCAGGCATCCATTTGGAACATGTTCCCTGAGGATAACAGGGGACCACTATAATGTATAAATAGTGACTCATTCATTGTAACAAATGTCCCATGCTAAACGCAAGATGTCAATAACAGGGAAACTGTCCAGGAGAGGTATAGGGGAATTTCTATACTGTCTTCTCATAAAAATAAATTTTTTTTGAGACAAGAGTTTTGCTCTTGTTGCCCAGGTTGGAGTGCAATGGCGCAATCTCGGTTCACTGCAACCTCTGCCTCCCAGGTTCAAGCGATTCTTTTGCCTCAGCCTCCCAAGTAGCCGAGATTACAGCCATGTGCCACCACGCCAGGCTAATTTTGTATTTTTAGTACAGATGGGGTTTCTCCATGTTGGTCAGGCTGGTTTCGAACTCCTGACCTCAGGTGATCCACTCACCTCAGCCTCCCAAAGTGCTGGGATTACAGGCATGAGCCACCGCACCAGGCCAAAATTTTCTTTTAATTAAAAAAACAGTTGATGCCATTGTCCTGGAACGTAGTCACCCCTCAGAGCTCACATAAGGTGCTGGCCTCTGGACCCCCTGTGGGGAGCTAAGTCCAGGAGAGGAGTGCAAAACCACGCTGGCACCATGTGCCACAGCCATTCAGGCCTCACTTGGCAGGGATGGTCATTGGCACAGTAAGTCAACCTCTGTTCTTTGCTTAACATCCAGAGCAATTAAAGTAGTGCTAGTTGGTTCAACTATCATCACAAATGCAAAGGCAGCTGTGGACACCAGAGGCACATTTCCTAGGTTACAAAGCACTCAACCAAGTGATGGGGAATATTGTCATTGTGAGGTAGAGTGTCTCCAAAGACAGCTGCCATCAACGCCTCCCCTCCCAGATGTGTGTGCTGCACCCCCGACCTGGGCGGGCCTGGGACTGATTTTGACCAATAAAACTGGCAGAAGCAAAGCTGTGTGAATTCCAGGCCTGACCTGTGTGAGGACTGGCAGATTCCATGTCTCCTCTCTTAGAGGCAGCCACCATGTGAGCAGTTTGACTACTCTGAGAACACAGTGCTACCACAAAGCCTAAGGCAGCAATAAAGAGAGAGGGAGATGACTGTCCAGACCCCAACTTGCCAATCATCCCAGCTGAGGGGCCAGCGGCCATCTTGGCAGAACCCATCTTGGACATTCCAGATGCAGGATACACCTTGGGGAACAGAAGAGTCACCCGGCTGAGCCCACGACGGTGAGAAATAGACACTGTTGAGTTTTAAGTCACGAGAGAGAACCGAAACGCATTGAAATGAAGACAAAATTAAAACGTTGTCAGAGAGAGCTTTCAGACTGTCTGACATAGGGGTCCCTAACCCCTGGCCACAGATGGGTATCAGTCCCGTTAGGAACCAGGCCACATAGCAGGAGGTAAGTGCAGGTGAGCAAGCAAAGCTGAGCTCCACCTCCTGTCAGATCGGCAGCAGCATTAGATTCTCATAAGCATGAGAACCCAACTGTGAACTGCACATGCAAGGATCTGGGCTGCGTGCTCCTTATGAGAATCTAATGCCTGATCATCTGTCACTGTCTCCATCACCCCCAGATGGAACCATCGAGTTGCAGGGATTCCAGCTCAGGGCTCCTGCTAATTCTACCTTATAATGAGTATGGAATAATAATAGAAATAAAGTACACAATGCATGTAATGCACTTAAGTCATGCCAAAACCATTCCCGCGCCCTCCACTGCAGTCTGTGAAAAATTGCCTTCCACGAAGCCAGTCCCTGATGCCAAAAAGATTGGAGACCACTGCTCTAACACATAGTCACGTTCCCCAGGTTGAGAGACATTCATTCATTCATTCATTCATTCATCCATTCATTTTTTAGAGATGGAGTCTCACTCTGTTGCCAGGCTGGAGTACAAGGGCACAATCTTGGTTCACTATAACCTCTGCCTCCTGGGTTCAAGCAATTCTCCTGCCTCAGCCTCCCGAGTGGCTGGGATTCCAGGTGCACACCACCATGCCTGGCTAATTATTGTATTTTTAGTAGAGACAGGGTTTCACTTTGTTGGCCAGGATGGTCTCAATCTCTTGACTTTGTGATCTGCCGGCCTTGGCCTCCCAAAGTGCTGGGATTACAGGCACGAGCTACCACACCTGGCCAAGAGACATTTATTTAGAAGATAGTGCAGCTGGTCCTAGGCCTCCCATTCCTAACCATCCCATCCATTTTGGCTCATACTCACCTCCTCTGTGGCTTTGCTCACCTTTCCTAAGCCACATTCCCCAACAAATCCACAGTACTCTACCCAAAGCCAAACCTCACTCTCTCCCCCAACTTGTCTAGAGACCTAGTCAATTCCCAAACCCTCCCTCCCACCCCACCATTGCTTCGTTGGTACAAAACTCCTTAGTTCAGCCAGGCATGGTGGCTCACACTTGTAATCCCAGCACTTTGGCAGGCCAAGGCGGACGGATGGCCTGAGGTCAGGAGTTCAAGAACAGCCTGGCCAACATGGTGAAACCCTGTCTCTACTAAACATCCAAAAATTAGCTAGGCATGGTGGCAGGCACCTGTAATCCCAGCTACTTGGGAGGCTGAAGCAGGAGAATTGCTCGAACCCAGGTGATGGAAGCTGCAGTGAGCCAGGATCGTGCCACTGCACTCCAACCTGGGCGACAGAGCAAGATTTTGTCTCAAAAAAAACACAAAACAAAACAAAAAAACCTCCTTAGTTCATTGAGTGTTTCAAATAACTAAAAATGAATCTAGTCCTTTTATATAGGATTTCCTCGTATGAGAAAGGAAGTATTTAGACTGTATGTATTGGAGCAGGAGAAACAAGAGAAATTTTTTTGCCTTTTTTTTTAATTCTTTAGGCTTTTTTTTTTTTTCTGGGAGTCTCACTCTGTTGCCCAGACTGGAGTGCAGTGGCGCGATCTCAGCTCACTGCAACCTCTGTCTCCCAGGGTCAAGCAATTCTCCTGCCTTAACCTCCCGAGTAGCTGGGACTACAGGTATGCACCACCACACCTGGCTCATTTTGTATTTTTACTAGAGATGGGGTTTCACCATGCTGGCCAGGCTGGTCTCAATCTCCTGACCTTGTGATCCACCTGAAGCTGCCACTCAGAGAGGAGCTAGACACGTGCCAGCCAGTCCCATGCGATGCTTTGCGTTTCCGGAGGGGAGGATGCTCCTGCTGAGTTTTGAAGGCTGTTGTTGTGGAGAAAAATGTGGAAGAATTCAGCTTGGGAGGTGGCCGTGTTGGCAGGTAAGGAGGGGGAAGGGCTCCTGGGAGAGAGGGCTGTGCAACAAACACAGAGGCCAGGCGGAACGTGGGACATTTGGGAAACCATAAGGAGGCCAATATGGTTGGCTTCAGGGTGGCTGTGCCTTTATGGGAAGCCAGGAACCTCGGAGATCATCCTGCCAGGAATGTGAAACCATGGAATGTAGAGTTAACAGCAGCCATTTGGGGGTCTAGAAAGATCACTCCATATCCATCGGAACTGAGGCAGGAAGACCAATTAAGATGCCTTGGCTGTTGTTCTGGAGAAAAACATGGAAGGATTCAACTTGGGAAGTGGTCATGTTAACAGACAGGGGAGTCAGGGTGCTGGGGACATTTCAGAGAAGAGTCGGTGGCCTGTGACAGCTGGTGAAGGACTGGGTATAGGGGTTTTTAATTTGGGATCTGCACATCTAGGGATGCTGTTTGCTAAGAAACGGGAATGTAAGAACACGTTTGAGTGGTGAGATGTGGAATTTACGATGTCTCCAGGCACCCAAGTGGAGATGCCCAGCCAACCCTGGAGAGGTGGGTCCAGGCTGGGAAGTGAAGCTGGAGCCATCATCACAGGAGGGAGCAGATGTGTGGGCTGCACGTGGTTGATCAAGGAAAATATGAAGAGGGGATAGAAACAGATTATGGTTGGGGAAACAGCACCATTTAAGAAACAAGTAGCCGGGTGCGGTGGCTCACGCCTGTAATCCCAACACTTTGGAAGGCTGAGGTGGGTGGATCACCTGAGGTCAGGAGTTCAAGACCAGCCCGGCCATCATGGTGAAACCCTATCTTTAAAAAAAAAAAAGAAAGAAAGAAACAAGTAAAGGAAGAAGCCAAGAGAAGTCGAGGTGAGGTAGGAGACCAGCAGGATTTATTACCTGGTCACTACCTTGTGGACTGAGACAGAATCTGATTCAGACATGAGAAAGTAAAGAAACAGGCAGGAACAAGCAGATGGCTGTGACCGTGATCACTGGCTGCCCTTACTGCTCATTAACTTAGGACACTCTGACAAGCCCCATAACAGTTTATAAGTGCCACGGGAACGACCCAGAAGTTATCACCCCTTTCCATGACAATGACCCGGAAGTTATTGTTCCTTTCCTAGAAAGTTCTAAATAATCCACCCCTCAATTTGCATTAACCTGCCCCTTAATTTGCATGTTATTGAAAGTGAGTATAAGTGGGTATGAACAGAGTTTCCAGGAGTCCCTAGGCTGCTGATTCTGGGCACACTACTAGGAGAACTACCACTGAACAAAATATTACTAACACCACCAGATCGCTCCTGAATTCTTTCCTGGGCAAAGCCAAGAATCCTCCCAGGCTAAGCCCCAGTTTTGGGACTCACCTGTCCTGCAACAAGTGGTCTTAAATTTTAATATAAAAATAAAGCCATAAAAGTGTGGAGAAAGCGACGGGTACAGTGGCACTTTGGGAGGCTGAGGCAGGCGGATCACCTGAGGTTGGGAGTTCGAGACCAGCTTGACCAACATAGAGAAACCCCATCTCTACTAAAAATACAAAATTAGCCTGGCATGGTGGTGCATGCCTGTAATCCCAGCTACTTGGGAAGCAGATGCAGGAGAATCACTTGAACCCAGAAGGCAGAAGTTGCAGTGAGCCGAGATGGTGCCATTGCACTCCAGCCTGGGCATTAAGAGCAAAATATCGTCTCCAAAAAAAAAAAGTGTGGAGAGAAAAATACAGGGAAAAATGTACATGATTTTGTGGTGGGGACTATTAGGGCTAATTTTTTTGCCAGTCAATAACAATTGAATATTAGCAATTTCAACCTAATACATTTCTAAACGTCACCTAAGGCAGAAAATATACATGGTATTTGGGTTTTTATTTTATTTTTGCACACAAGAAATTAACAACTCCTTTACCAGGTATTTGGGATTTTAAAAAGTATACATATATATGTTTTTAAAAGCATATACAAGATTACAATAGGAAAATTTTTGCAACATATATGAGCAAGTATTCATAATTTAATGTATAAAGGACTTCCAAACATAATTAAAGAGAAACACTCCCTCAAACAAAGTGAGCAGGGAATGTGGACTGATGTTTTAGTTACTAGTGCTGCATAACAAGTTATCCCAAAACTCAGAAGCTTAAACAACAAACACATATTATCTCACATTGTCTGAAGGACAGGAATCCAGGAGCGGCTTAACTAGGGGTTCTAATTCAGGGTATCTCCTGCAGTCAGGAGATAAGCCAGGGCTGTGTCCACTAATAAGGCTTGCCTGAGCCTCCAAGGTCACACTCTCTGCCATTAGTGAGAGCCTCAGCTCCTTCCTGGTCCTTGGGTGGAGGGCTCAGTCTCTCACCATGTGGGCCTCTCCACATGGCAGCTCACTTCCTCCAGGGCAAATGAGAAAGAGAGAGAGAGAGGGAGAGAGAGAGAGAGAGAGGAAGTTCACTGCCCACTGCCTAGCCTCAAAGTCACACATAGGCACTTCCACTCAACTTATTCATTCGAACCTGGCCATTAAATCCAACCACACTCCTTTCTTTGAACAGAATAATATCAAAGAATGTGGGCAGGCATTTTTAAAACCCAAAGGGAAATTTTAAAACACAATGGGAAATTTACAAAAGATGAAATATACATTACAAATAAGCATGAAAAACAGCCCCCCTCTGCTTTCTGGGGAAATTAATTAATTTCTCCCAGGTCCACAGCACATGGAGTTTTCTCCAGCCTCCCTTTGCCCGCCACACCCCTCCCCTCCCCATCTGGCCTCTTCTTGCAAAGGCCCCCTGGTCTCCCGGGGAAAGACTTCCTCCAGCCATCAAGCTTAGGCTGGTGAGCCTCCTCTTATTCCTGTTATCTCATTCATCATGCTATATTGCCATCACCTCTTTCATTAACCACCGAGCTCTCTGAACTCCGGGTCCATGACATCATCATCAGTTTACTTCTAGTGCCTGGCATATGGTAGACACAGTAACTATGTCCCACGTGACAAATGGTCTACAAAGTGCTTTTAGGGAACACAGAACCCATGTTTCCTGGGTCTGAAAGGAGAAGTCACAAAGACTGGGCATCACCTCCCAGCCTGCTTGGAATGCAATACCTCCGAGGGAGAGATTTCTGCTTGCACAAACACAATCACCTTGCAGACTCTGCAAGCCTGGACTCTTCCAGTTCTCTACAGCACGGAGGCTACACAGCAAGGCTTATTCATCCAGACACAGGATTTACATTTATTCCTAACAATAAGCATCAAGTTGGCAGCTCAGCCCTGCCATGGGCCACAGTGAAAGCCCCATTGTGTTTCATCAAATAAACTCTGGAACCCAGACACCCAGCGGGCTGGGACACCCTACCTGAGCCGCAGACACCTTCCTGCAGCCAGACAGCTCATCTGAGGACTTTCTCACGTTGCAGCAAGCCCGTCAGCTCCTGCTCATCAGCATGTGTCTTGCTCTCCAGACGTAAGTGCTCTTCAAGGGCAAAAAAACCCTCTGCAAACACAACATCACCTCGTGCAGAACCACGGTCCATGAAGACTCCCACCAGGTACGGCTTGGAAAGGAGAAAAGGTGATGAGGAGTAAGTGAGCTCACACAGCTTGCTTTGTCAGTGAATTCTGAGCACTTCCTGTTTATCAGTCAGCAATGGCCACAGTGATGCTGAGTAACAAATATATGGGTGAACTCATAGCCACTGCTGGGACCAAGGGGTCCTAAAGCCAAGTCCAGGACTTGTAGCTTGTGGCTTCAACCCTGGGAGGCCCACGGAGTTCTGGATATTCGTGGGGTGCACTCATAAGCAGGAAATCCAAGCCTCTAGGTCAGCCCCCCTGTTCTGGCTGTTACCCCATTGCAGCTTCTGGATTTCAGCAGAGAAGAGTGAATTATTTCCTGTCCCCTTATACTCTCTGGCTCAGGAAGCAATGGAAAGATGTAGGGATCCCAGAGCATCCAAGTGGTCCAGTATTCCTTGCGACTGCCGACCGGACGTAAACTCACAAAGTTTTTTACAACAAGCTTGTCCCTTCCTGGTGAGAAGCTCCCCAGATATAACAGCAGAAACAGACCCATCAGCTTCTGCCAGGAAGAAAGAGCCATGCGTAAGTCAGACCTCATGGCTCCTTCAAACACTCAGAGGCAACATTAATCTGGACTCTTGGATGAAAGGTCCAGCTTGCCTTGCCAGTTCGTTTGTAAACTATGCAGCCAGAAAGCATCTCCAGCGTGGAGACCCACTGCTCCTCTGAAGCTTTACGGATTCCAAGGCCTTCTTTGGTAGTCTTTATGTCTTTCAGCTGCAAATTCAGCAGCAGCATTTAATAAGAAAAACAGAAGCCACAGGAAAAAGGGAGGTCTGGAAACAATATACAATGCAAACCCCTTTAAGTTTCAGCTGCTTCCAGTTAGACGACACTCAATTGGCTACAGGCAAGAGCCTGACAAGGGGCCAGTTGACCAGGGAATTAATGAGCAACAGGAACACGGCTTCCTTGGGAATGTTCTCTGCAATCCAGGGACATAGACGGCTCAGGCACCAGCTGCCCCTCTCTCCCCTACTTTGGCCTCGTTTTCGTCCTCTCTTCATTTCCTCCTGCACACTCCCCTCCTATTCTCACTGTTTCTTCTTCCTGTCCCATTATTTCCTTCTCTTCCTCTGTCAGTTCTTTAGTCCTCTTCAGGGACATCCCTTAAGCATTGAAGATTATGTGGCATTAAATACATCACTAAGACAAAGAGGAGAATAATTAGTTATAACACGCTGGGCATGGTGGCTCACGCCTATAATCCCAGCACTTTGGGAGGCTGAGGAGGGTGGATCACCTGAGGTCGGGGGTTCAAGACCAGACTAGCCAACATGGTGAAACCCCGTCTCTAGTAAAAATACAACAATTTGGCCAGGTGTGGTGGCAGGCGCCTATAATCCCAGCTACTTGATAGGCTGAGGCATAAGAATCACTTGAACCTAGGAGGCAGAGATTGCAGTGAGCTGAGATTGTGTCATTGCACTCCAGCACAGGCAACAAGAGCGAAACTCCATCTAAAAACAAAACAAACAAAAAGATTAGTTATAACAACAGCCACTTTTGCTGAGTGTTTATTATGTGCTAGGCACTGTTCTAAGCACTTTGCAATCACTAGCTCACTCCTCCAAGATGGTGTACAGCTGCAAACCTCCCCTAATGCTGTCCCTGTTTAACACATGGGGCAGAGGGAGAGCACGGGCTCGTTCAGATGAGAAGCTTTGAAGAAAGGAGACTGAATACTTCCTGTTCCACCATGTCTGTAAAGGGGCCGTCGCGAAAGTCCCCAGGGGACTGCTGTGAAGAATCTCATTTCCTTCACAGTGGCTGGTGCAGGCTTGTGCTGTCGTGATTCTGACATAAAAAGGAAGCAGCCTCTCTTGTTTTGTAGGCACAGGCCCATGAGGCAGGCAGCAATGGGTTAATAAGCACAGGATTCTCCCTAGACTCAGCTGGCCGACGAGTTGTCCCACTTTCTCCTCCTAGCTGGCATGAAACGGAGCATGAAGCATTGTAACAGCCAGGATCTGCTTGGTTGCAAATAACAAACATAACCAAAGGTGCTTCAATGATAAAGACACATTCCCTCCCCTTACAAGGCATTAAGCAGTAGGGCAGCTCGATGGGTGGTTGATTCTGCAGCTCAGTTATGACACTGAGGACTCCCGTTCTTTCTACCTGTCTTCACTGCCATCTTCACGTCTCTGCTCATGGTATCACAATGGCTGCCACAGGCAAACATCCACACACAACATCCCGAGGTGAAAAGGTGGCCATCTCTTCCTTGTATTTCTTTCTAGGAGCTAAGTGCCATTGCCCAGAAGCCCCCATCAGCCTTCTGCTGACACCTCATTGGCTGCAACCGGATCACCTGTTCCTGCCTAAGCCAGAAACAGGCAAAAGCAATGGTACCATATGTTTGCTTTGGAAACCAAAAATAACATCCTAAGCATCCCCAACCAACTGAAAAGACCCTCTCTGGGCCAAGGGAAACCTGAAAAAAATGAATTCCCTACCCTGAGGGGAAGGGAGGGTTACACCTCATTATTCCCCCTCCCTGTTGGAGATAAGGCACAGCTGACCACATTAACATTGAAATAGAAATTGTAAGGCTGATAAGATACTAAATTCCAACCTGACTCTGATATAGCATCATGTGACAGCAGACCTTGAAGGAAATCAAAATTGTTTACCCCCTAAAATATATTTCTTGACGTATTTTGAAATGACCCTTCAAAGTTGTCTTTTGTGGCAGAAATTTGCATCTGTAGAGAAACTTCTTCCCTTTCTAGGTCTTACCCAGATCTAGAAGAGAGTCAATGAGAGTTTGACACCTTTAAGGCCTGAAAAGAGATACTTACCGTATTCTCCCTAAGGCTGCACCTGGAGGTTTCATCTACGTAACAAGAACCTTGGCTTCTGCAACCCCTCTTACTCTAACTCAAGTGTTTACCCCAAGTCTGCAGACAAAGCTTAACTATTTCAACTAACTGCCAATCAGGAAATCTTTGAATACACCTGTGACCTGTAACCAGCCTCCCCTCCCACTTTGAGATCCCCAACTTTTGGGGGCAAATAAATATATACCTTCCATCTACTAACTTATGTCTTTGCCTGTAACCTCTGTCTCCTTAAAATGTATAAAATGAAGCTGTAACCTCTCCACGTATGGGAAATTTTCTCAGGATCTCTTGACATTGTTCCCCAGGCTGGAGTGCAATGCCACAATCTCGGCTCACCGCAACCTCCACCTCCCGGGTTCAAGCGATTCTGCCTTAGCCTCCCGAGTAGCTGGGATTACAGGCATGTGGCACCACACCTGGCTAAAAATTTTTTTTTTTATTTAGTAGAGATGAGGTTTCACCATGTAGGTCAGGCTGGTCTCAAACTACTAACCTCAAGCAATCTACCTGCCCTGGCCTCCCAAAGTGCTGGGATTACAGGCTTGATCCACCACACCCGGCCTAAAACCGCTTTAAATATTTTACAGTTTGGCTTCTTTGTCAACAAACTCAACCAGTCCGAATTTGAAACAAAGGGTCAAGAAGACCACTATCTCCCAAGGAAATGTTTCCATGCTCTTTTCTTCCTGGCATCTTTTCACACCAATTCTCCACATTGCCTCTATGCACGGCCATTAACTGGATTACTGGGGATTCCTAAATAACAACGACGATGCCGTGAAACAGCCTCTTGCATGATCTTTGCTGCCTGCCACCACTATCCATGCCTAATAAAGTATTCCAGTGCTAGGAATGTTATATGTAAACTTTTGATGCTGCGGAAGAAAGAGCACTCAAAGATAAATCCTCTCAGCAAGATGGAGCAATGGTGAGTGCACACCTGGACAAGGGAGGGGAAGGGGTGCTTATTCCTGACAGGTCGCCCCTCCTGCTGTGTCATTCCCCTGTTGGCTAGGGTTAGACCACACAGTCTAAGCTAATTCTGAATGGCTATTTTAAAGAGAGCAGGTGTATGAGCTGGAGTGGCGGGGTGGGTAGTTTTTGTGGGAAGGACGGTTATGCGCAGGTAACCAGGGGTGACCCAGGTCGAAGCAGGTGACCAGAGCAGGTGACCGGGATGAGTCAGGACGGAGCAAGGGACCGGGGGAACAGACGTGAACTACTGATTAGAACTGGCAGAGAAGGTTGTTTACTGAAACTACAAGGAAGTTAAACTTTAAAACGGAGGACAAAGAACTGGACATCCTGATTCTCTGAAGAGACATTTAGACCTCATTGTATCCAGCAACAAGATGCTTGGAGTGTCACAGAGGTGGGAATAGCTTCAAAGCAAGCAAACAACTGTTAGGCTCCTGGCTCTGCCGCTGACTTGGTAGAGTAAGACATGGGTGGGTAGAGATGGCAGAAGGGAACATGACTGTTAGACTGAAACCAACATCGTCTGCCTTTACCATCTTCTTTCGTGACACGTTCTCACCTACGAGTCGACACACCAACAAGTTCATATTCAGCTTCTCTGTGGGCTAGGGAAACTACCGGCTCTAAATGCAAAATACGTGAAATTCACCTTTTCCCAGTCCTTTGTTTTTTTCGCCTTGACAGACAAAGCTTTGCCTTGCCAGTCTGTATCTGATCGAGTGCCAATAATGATAAGGTTAAGACAAAAAAGAGCCCAAATTCCTGGCTGGATTCAATTCAGAGATAACCACGCACAGGCGTTCTGGGTGTTTCTGTAACGGATTTTGAGCTCAGCCTATGTTTAGAAATGACTAGTGTCACATATAAGCAGTATGGGGTCACACAGAGTTTAGCCTGATTCAGAAGTGGGTCTGAAAGAGAGAGGGAGAGAGCCAGAAAGACAGAGAGAAAGATCCAGAGAGACAGGAGAGAACTCAAGCCGCTCTTTTCCTTCCCCTTGCAAAGATACGGCTACCTTGCCCCAAATAAAGGAACAGTTGGACTCTTAAGACACAGAACACCCCAACGAAGTCCCGGATTTCTAAGAACATCACCCTGTGATCAGTCCTACATCCTAGACTGCAGAAACACATTTGCAAAATCTCCCGGCTAGCCCTCAGTCAGGATGCACAGATCCTAACACCAAACCTGCCTCCCACTCAAAGTCATCCCTCTGCTCACTGAGATAGATGCTTATTCTGATTGCCTCCTTTGGAAAGGCTTATCAGAAACTCAAAAGAAGGCAACCATTTGTCTCTCACCTATGTGCCGGGGAAGCCCCCTCCCTGCTTGGAGTTGTCCCCACCTTTCTGGATGAACCAATGTCCTTCTTACATATCTTGATTGATGTCTCACGTCCCCCTAAAATGTATAAAGCCAAGCTGTGCCCCAGCCACCTTGGACAATCTCGTCAGGACTTCCTGAGGCTGTGTCACAGGTGCACATCCTCAACCTTGGCAAAATAAACTTTCTAAGTTAACTGAGATCTGTCTCAGATTTTCTGGATTCACAATAATTACCACATTCTCTGAAAGCAACACAGCCAGTCCCTGTAAGGTCCTGTAGGTTGACTGACGGTGCCATGGACGCCATGGTGACCCCCGTGACCCCCACATACACCTCTGGATGGCCTCCTGGAATGAGAAAACCTGAAGTAACCGGAAGACCATGAAAAGGACAAGAACGATCAACCCCTGCAGCGCCTAATTAACTTGAGACATTCTTCTGTTGTTCCTTATTCCCACCTCAATTGATAAGGCAATTGGACTTTGTAACCGACCTTGGTCAACCTCGTGACCCCAGACCCTAGGACCCCCTCCCAGCTTGCAAACACCACCCTAAACTGTAACATCTGTAACTTTCCACTGCCCACCCCAAACCTATAAAACCAACGCCTATCCCACTGCCTTCTGCTGACTCTCTTTTCGGACTCAGTCCGCCAGCACCTGGGTGAATAAACAGCCATGTTGCTCACACAAAGCCTGTTTTGGGGGGATCTCTTCATTCAGAGCGTGCGTTTTAACAGTCTCTTCCCAACAGGTGGGGTGAGAGGTGATACTCCAAGGAGCGTGGATGCTGCTGCTGGGAACTCCTCAGGCACTGGGCTGTCTCCATTAAGTCTTGTTGCCGTATGCGGAGTGACCTAATCTAACCACATATCATCACTTTAAGAAGCCAGGGTATTGTTTGAGGGCTGAAGTTCTGCAGAACCAGCTCAGGAAGCAGCAAAACACCACCATCGACAGATAGGACCATCAGAAAGGCCAACTGACTCTCCCTCCTCCCCAGGAAACAGCTATGAAATTAGCATGTGAGCCCAAAATGCAATCATTAGGCTTGAAATAAGCTGCAGTCTCCAGCAGGAAGGAGAATAATTAAGTTGGCAATGTGCTCTCTCTGACATTGGTTACCTTTTAGACAAAGCCTCACATGTTCCTGATTTGAAATTTCATTTCGGGGGTTGGGGGAAGGATCTGGTTTCTGTCTGCTTGGGACAGGGAGGGTGAGAGCAGGCAGAGAAGAAACGGCATGCATGGAGAGTTCCTGGCCACAAACATCCAAAGGAAGAGAAAATTGCAGTGACCCTAACTTTTCACTTTCAAAAGCCAAGTGACCTTTCTGCTTGTATGAGATGCTGGCATGTCAATGACAAAGCCACCCTGCAGTGTGGCTCCAGATTTCCTAAGGGGGAATGGGGGTGGGGAGAGGCCCTCATCTAATGGAACCCCAGCTCCCCACATGAAACAAATAACTTTTGAAAAATATTTGGATTTTTGCCTTTTGCAGGAGCCACCATTGACAAAGCATCACCTGGAGCACCCTGGGCATTGGCCACCAGTTTGGTCACTGGGCTGGCATCTGCCCTCAGAGATGGTCCACAGGTGATGTGACGAAAGATAGAGAGCCCAGGCCTCCCAACTTCCAAAAATCCAAAGAGTCCTTTCTTTTTTTTTAAGACAGAGTCTTGCGCTGTCACCCAGGCTGGAGTGCAGTGGCTGGATCTTGGCTTGCTGCAACCTCTGCCTCCTGGGTTCAAGCGATTCTCCTGCCTCAGCTTCCTGAGTAGCAGGGATTACAGGTACGTGCCACTACGCCAGTAATTTTTTTTATTTTTAGTAGAGACAAGGTTTTACCATGTTGGCCAGGCTGGTCTCAAACTCCTGACCTCAGGTGATTCGTCCGCCTTCAGCCTCCCAAAGTGCTGGGATTACAGGTGTGAGCCACCATGCCCTACCCCAAAGAGTTCCTTTTCTATTTGCCCCATTAGCCAAGGAGTTGTCAGTGAATGATCTTGACATGACTGGATCAAGCTGGGGTTTAATCTGGTCCTTCCCCAAAGTCCTCCCCATGGTCCTCCATGGTCCCCTCAACGTTCCCTGCATCCCACCATTTATAATGACTTTGTTTTCTCACCTGTAGTAAAGTCCCCAGGTATTTCAAATGTACAGCAAGGGCCATAAACTGCTACTTTAGACCCAGAAATTTTACTTCTAGAGGTCCATCTTTGAAAAATGTAAGCACATGTGTGCAAAGAGGCACCACAAGGACGCTCATTCCAGCATCTGCGGCAATTGCAAAAACTCAAAAACAATATAAATGCCATCCGTTGGGGATTGGTGAAATAAACTATGGTACAAGCACACCATGCAATTGAACTCCTGAATCAGTCATGTTAGAAATAAACTTTCGGAGCCACAAAAGAAATACCACTCAAATATAAATTTTCTCAGCAAGGCACTTTACTTCTATAGAAGGGTGCATCTCGTGGATGGAGCAATGGCGAGAACACATCTGAACACGGGAGGGGATGGGGTTCTTATCCCTGATGCAGGCAGCCCCTGCAACTGTGTCATTTCCCTATTGGCTAGGGTTGGACCACACAGTCTCAGCTAATTCCAACTGGCTAATTCCAAGCTAATTCCAAGAGAGCAGGGGTATGAGCCAGAGTGGCAGGGTGAGCAGTTTCGGTGGGAAAGACAGTTATGGAACAGGTGACCAAAAGTGACTCAGGTCAGGGCAGGTAACCAGGGGCGACTCAGGGCTCTAAATATGTGGGTTAGCAGGGGGATGCACAAGGGGCAGGTGCAGTTTTGGTGAGAGGAGTAGGTGCTGGTAACCAAGGGAACAGATGTGAACTACTGATTAGAGCTGCAGGAAGGTTGTTTATTGAAACTAGGGACAAGGAGATGAGGAAGTAAAATTTTTAAATGGAGAACAAAGAACTGGGAAATTGAACATACTAACATACTGATTCTTTGCAGAGAAACTTAAAACTCACTGTATAAACAGACAGAAAGAATGCAGGAGTTAATCTGTATCTACTATACAAATTGACATGAGAAGACATCCAAAACATATCATATCATTAAACAAAAAACACAAATTACAGAATGATACGTACATATGATCCCATTTATGTTAGATAATACCATACACTTCTGTGAGTACTTATACATGTATATAAACGTTAAGAAAAGACTAGAACATGGCTGGGTGCAGTGGCTCATGCCTGTAATCCCAGCACTTTGGGGAGCCAAGTTGGGAGAATCACTCAAGGCTACGAGTTAAAGACCAGCATGGGCAATACAGTAAGATCCCATTTCTACCAAAAATAAAGCAAGTTAGCTGGGCACGGCCACACGCACCTGTAGTCCTAATTACTTGGGAGGCTGAAGTGGGAGAATTGCTTGAGCCCAGGAGTTCAAGGCTGCAATGAGCTACGATGGCACCACTGCACTCTAGCCTGGGTGACAGAGTGAGACCTGTCTTTAAATAATAATAATAATAAGGCCGGGCGCAGTGGCTCATGCCTATAATCCCAGCACTTTGGGAGGCCGAGGTGGGTGGATCACTTGAGGTCAGGAGTTCAAGACCAGCTTGGCCAACATGGAAAAACCCCATCTCTACTAAAAATACAAAAATTAGCCAGGAGTGGTGGCACATCCCTGTCATCCCAGCTACTCCAGAGGCTGAGGCAAGAGAATTGCTTGAACCCCGGGGGTGGAGGTTGCAGTTAGCTGAGATCATGCCATTGCACTCCAGCCTGGGCAACAAGAGTGAAACTCTGTCTCAAAAAATAATAATAATAAAATAATAATAATAAAACACACATCAAGCTGGTAACAATACTATAGTTAACTTCTAAGGAAAGAAGAGAGATTGAAAGGTGAATGGAAGGCAAGACATAGTCTACAAGTATTCTCTGAATTTTTACGAGCACATTATGCACTGATTATTTGAGAAATTATTTGAGCAGTTTCTCTTTTTACTTTACTTATTTATTGATTTATTTTTGAGACACAGTCTCACTCTGTTGCCCAGGCTGGAGGGCAGTAGTGGGATCTCAGCTCACTACAATCTCCACCTCCCAAGTTCCAGCGATTCTCCTGCCTCAGCTTCCTCAGTAGGGATTATAGGCACCCACCACCATGCCCGGCTAATATTTGTATTTTTAGTAGAGACGGGGTTTCACCATGTTGGCCAGGCTGGTCTCAAACTCCTGACCTCAGGTGATCCGCCTGCCTCGGCCTCCCAAAGTGCTGGGATTACAGGTGTGAGCCACCAAGCCTGGCCAGCATTTTTCTTTTTTTAATGACAGCATGAGTTGGCATAGGACCGAACAGAACAAAACAGAAGACAAAACACCTCAGAATGTGTCACAGAGGTAAAGGTTAACCACCCAATGGGTTCACCTTGCCCGCTGCCTAGACAGGGGAATTGCAATGGACAAAGTAATTCACACAGAGCCAGCTGTGCGGGAGACCAGAGTTTTATTATTACTGAACTCAGACTCTCGGAGCATTCAGGGATCAGAGCTTTTAAAGATAATTTGGCAGGTAGGAGCTTGGGAAGTGTGGAGTGCTGACTGGCCAGACTGGAGAGGGAATCATAGGGGTCTGAAGTGAGTTTTCTTGCCATGTTCTGTTCCTGGGTGGGAGGGCAGAACTGGTTGAGCCAGATTACCATCTGGGTGGTGTCGGCTGTGCATCAGAATGCGGGGTCTGCAAAGTATCTCAAGCACCAACCTTAGGTTTTACAACAGTGATGTTATTCCTAGGAGCAATTTGGGGAGGCTTAGACTCTTGGAGCCAGAGGCTGCGTGACCCCTAAACTGTGACTTCTAATCTTGTAGCTAATTAGTCAATCCTGCAAAGGCAGACTGGTCCCAGGAAAGAAGGGGGTCTTTTTCGGGAAAGAGCTATGATCAATTTTGTTTCAGAGTCAAACCAGGAACTGAATTCCACCCTAAAGTTAGTTCAGCCCTCGCCCAGGAATGAACAAGGACAGCTTCAAGGTTAGAAGCAAGATGGAGTCCGTTAGGTCTGATGTCTTTCACTGTCATCATTTCCTCAGTGATAATTTTGCAATGGTTGTTTCGAAGGTAGGTATTGTTTTGTGAAACTTTGGTTTCAGCCTTACATACACAAAGCTGAGATTCAGCTGGTGCTCAGCCTTACAGTTCTACTGGCTAAGATCTGGAAACGCATTTTTACAGGTTGTTAGACAGCTGCTGCCCACCTGCTGCCCCCTCCACCACTGCCTTGGGGCACCCCTCCCCAAACTCTCATGTTGATTCTGGCACAGCAGGGGACTTCCAGGAGACCGCTCAGCTTTGAGACCAGATCTGATGGGTCAGCCTCCCGGCTTTCCCAGATGTTAAATATTTTGACCCCCACCCCTGTGCACCTGGGTATGTGTAATGAATTGGAATGTGAAAATGGATTGAGATTATGCATAGGTTTGAAAATACTGTCAAGGGGCAAGGTTTCTCCGGGGGCGGTGTTGGGGGTGGGTACGCTGGCTGTGGGGGAGGGGGTTGACCCCCCTGGGCTGGCTTTCACAGGAGAAAGCAAACACACAGCAGCCATTGCTTCCTTCTCACAATTCAATCTAAAAGCAAACCTGGGAGGTGAGTAAATACACCCGCTGAACCCCACGCTGGAAGGGCCGGTGGCGAGGACACAAGATCAGAAGGAGATGATAATGACCATGCAGCTGAGGTCCAACTTCCAGCTAAAATCCAGAGATGATCCAGAGACGTCTGGGCTGGGGAGGAGTCCTGCTTGATAGCAAAAGGAAGAGAAGAGCTGCTGCCTGTATCCGCTAAATCAGCATGATCCACATCCAGTAACTATGACCATTTAAATCGACCAGCTCTTCAAGCACTAAATAAGAAGCAAATTCTGGCTGGGTGTGTTGGCTCACACCTGTAATTCCAGCACTTTGGGAGGCTGAGGTGGGAGGATTGCTCAAGCCCAGGAGTTCAAGATCAGCCTGGGCGACATAGTGAGACCCCTATCTCCAAAAAAATTAAAATAAAAATTAAAAAATGAGGCAGGCCAGGCACGGTGGCTCACACCTATAATCCCAGCACTCTGGGAGGCTGAAGTGAGAGGATCACCTCAGGTCAGGAGTTCAAGACCAGCCTGGCCAACATAGTGAAACCCTGCCTCTACTAAAAATACAAAAATTAGCCGGGCATGGTGGTGCACCCCTATAGTCCCAGCTACTTGGGAGGCTGAGGCAGGAGAATCGCTTGAACCTGGAAGGCAGAGGTTGCAGTGAACTGAGATCATACTACTGAACTCCAGCCTGGGCAACAGAGTAAGACCCTGTCTCAAAAAAAATGAGGTAGGAGGATCACTTGAGCCCAGGAGGTCAAGGCTACAGTGAGCCAAGATCACGCCACTGCACTACTCCTGCCTGGGTGACAGAACAAGACCCTGCCTCAAAAAAAGAGAAAAAAGAAAAGAAAAAAAGAAGCAAATTCTGTTGTTTGAAATAAGATTCAACAGCAACCAGTAATTTCCTGAATTCCAAGTGGCGAGTATCATTCAACCCTTAGCCCTAGAAAAACTCCATTTCCTACAATGCTGCCAGCCTTGTGTCTCTCTATATTATTTCAGGAATAATTTTTAGTGTAAATCTATCCCATGCAATACATGGGACATACTAAAAATTTATTTGTTCCCCGAAATGTTTAAATGGGATATGCTTACGCTACACAATTATTTCTTGTTTCTCTGAAATTCGAATTTAGCTGGGCATCCCGTATTTGAATTGACTAAATCTACACAGTTCTAGGAAGTGGAATCTGCGGGAAAAACAGGAAAGAGGACCTTATTTTCCATGTTGTATTTTTCTGCACTGTTCAAATGATCAAGCATTAAAAATTTAGTGGGTTTTAAAATATATAAACAGGGCCAGGTGTGGTGGCTCACACCTGTAATCCCAGCACGTAGGGAGGCCGAGGTGGGCAGATCGCTAAAGTTCAGGTGTTTGAGATCAGGCTGGGCAACATGGCGAAACGCTGTCTCTACAAAAAAAAAATAAAAAAAAAAAATTAAACAATTATCCAGGCATGATGGCACATACCTATAGTCCCAGCTACTTTGGAGCTGAGGTGGGAGGATCACTTGAACTTGGGAGGCAGAGGTTGCAGTAAGCCACAATCACACCACTGTGCTCTAGCCTGGGTGACAGAGCAAGACCCTGTGTCAGCAACAACAAAATGTAAACAGGAATTATGGGAGATGTGGACCATTTTTGTTTATTTTGTTTTCTTTGTTCTTTGTAATTTATTAAAAAAAAATTTTTTTTGAGAAGGAGTCTCACTCTTGTTGCCCAGGCTGGAGTGCAATGGTGCGATCTCAGCTCACTGCAACCTCTACCTCCTGGGTTCAAGTGATTCTCCTGCCTGAGCCTCCCTAGTAGCTGGGATTATAGGCATGCGCCACCATGCCCGGCTAATTTTGTATTTTTTTTAGTAGAGACGGGGTTTCACCATGTCGGTCAGGCTAGTTTCGAACCCCTGACCAGGTGATCCACCCGCCTCGGCCTCCCAAAGTGCTGGGATTGCAGGCATGAGCCACCGAAAAGTCTCTTAAATGTTATGTGCATATTTTTAAAGTTTAAACAATTCAGCCCAACGACAGTAGAAAAGGCAATCAAGAAGCACTTTTCAGGCTGATGGGTGGAAAGAAGAAAGGGTTAAATTCCTCTGTGAAAAATGAATGAAAATGAGGGCCCTTTGAATAGTCAATGAATTGAAAGAAAATCCCAGAAATGGAAGCCAAGCCAAAACACGGCAAGAGAGAATCGGAAATGGAAGGGAATACTTGTCAGGTGGCCTGCGCGTGGGACGCATATCATCTTAACCAGCCCTGAATGCTCCCAGGTTGTTGCGGTTTTTGTTAAAATTACTCTTATGCAACAAATGAAATTCCCCTCTTTTTCAAAGTAGAAATAATAAGATGTGCTCTCATTCCTATCATTCTGGTTTTAATACTCTTATTTATTGCACAATTAATCTTAAGTATTAATTTTAATGTTATCGTAATATTAATCTTAACAACTGATCTTAATAATCTTCGGAATATAGACAATAGTGGATCATTGACACTTTTAGTGACTGTGTAATCCATACATTTATGAATTTAAAAAAAATTTTTTTTGAGACAGGGTCTTACTCTAGTTACCCAGGCTGGAGTGTAGTGGCACAATCACAGCTCACTGCAGCCTCAACTTCCTGGGCTCAGGTGATCCTCCCACCTCAGCCTCAGCTGGGACTACAGGCACGCACCACCACAGCTGACTAATTTTTTGTATTTTTAGTAGAGATGGGGTCTTACTATGTTGCCCAGGCTGATCTCCAGCTCCTGAGCACAAATGAGTCACTCACTTCAGCCTCCCAAAGTTCTGGGATTACAGGTGTGAACCATAGTGCCCAGCCCCAAATTTAAAAATTTTTGTCCTAGTAGGCACATAAACATTTTCTCTGTTCCTGAGGCATTTTGGTCTGTCCCCCCAGACAACCAGAAACCTTCCCCTTCAGAGTGCGCAACTGTCCTTCTTCAGGAGGGACCTGCCGGCCTCTATATGTTCCCAGGAGGAAATGGAGAAGGTTAGGTCAATGCTGTCTGTTACATCACTGTGGCCCGGGACACCCATTTATCTTTCTCAAATCTTTCTAAGAAAAATTTCCTTGTGAATGGCAGGTGCAGTGGCTCATGCCTGTAATCCCAGCACTTTGGGAGGCCGAGGCAGGTGGATCATGAAGACAGAAGTTCAAGACCAGCCTGGTCAAGATGGTGAAACTCCATCTCTACTAAAAATACAAAAATTAGCAGGGTGCAGTGGTAGGCACCTGTAATCCCAGCTACTCGGAAGGCTGAAGCAATTAAGGTTACATATGAAATTAAGGTTGTCTAGAAATACTTGAGTAGCTGGTGACTATGAAAAAAAAAGAAATCAAGATTGTCAATCAGGAGAAATTAAGATTGTCAATTAAAATAAGGAGATTAGCCAGATGCAGTGGCTCATGCCTATAATCCTAGCACTTTGGGAGGCCAAGGCGGGTGGATCACTTGAACCCAGGAGTTTGAGACCAGCCTGGGCAACATGGAGAGACCTCATCTCAACTAAAAATGCAAAAATTAGCCAGGCATGGTGGCACATGCCTGTAGTTCCAGCTGTTTGGGAGGCTGAGGTGATAGGATCACCTGAGCCTGGGAAGTTGAGGCTGCAGTGAGCCCTGATCACGCCCCTGCACTCCAGCATGGAAGACAGAGGGAGACCCTGTCTCAAAAAATAATAATAAGATTATTCTGGAGTGTGCAGGTGAACCCAATGTAGTCACAGGAGTCCCTAAAAGATGGATGAGGGAGGCAGAAGAGACGGTCAAAGTGATGCGGCATGAGAAAGACTCAAGTGGAGGAGGGGGCCATGAGCCAAGGAATGTGGGTGGCTTCAAGCAGGTGGAAGAGGCAAGAAATAGGTCCTCCTCTGGAGCTTCCAAGAGGAACACAGCCCTGCTGACCTTTGACTTTTGCCCATGAGGCCCATTTCAGACCTTAGACCTCAGACCTCCAGCACGCTGAGGTAATGAATGAGTGTTGTCCGAAGCCACTAAGTCAGTGGTAATTTATTATAGCAGAAGCAGGAAACCAGCACAAGCCCTGACTTGCTGATCTGTGAAAACTGCTCATCTGGCCCCCATGAACTCCAGCCATGAATGTGTTGTATTGACTGGTCAATACCATGGTTAATAGCGAACCTGGAAATCAAAAAGCCTGAAAGACGTATTTAAAATATCTTTTCTGCCAAGGAAAAGAAGAAAGGATCTGTGTTCCATTCTATTTCTAAAGTCCTATTTAATATGTTTCAACTCAGTTCTTCTCTAAATGGTGCAGAGCAAATTATAGACCTCGGTGAGCACCCTTGAGAGGACTCTGGGGTTACAATGAAAATAAGCGGACAGTGGGCGTGTATATTTCCTTGCACTGATGTGTCTCTTTCATTGCTCTCCCTTTCTGAGCCACCCCGCTAAGGAAATAAGGCCATTTCTGGGTATCTTGACTGCCCAGATCCTCAGGATGTCAAGCGAGCTGGTGGTGTTGGTAGCCAGCCCGGGGGAATCTGGTCGGACTCTGGGGAGGAGGAGGTCAGACCCATGCAGACGCTCCAGGTTTGTGCCTCTCCCTACTCACCCACATCCCATAGCACAGAGGCCTCTCATGATCATCCACTCCTGTCTCACTCCCCAAAAGCACACCTTGGCTTACAAAAAAACAGAGAAGCAACTTTTGTATCAGATTTGGTTGGTCTGATCAAAGATGTGGATGCAAATTTTTCCAGCAAAGAGGAATAATACTGCAGGCTTCTCTAGGTCAGGCTAATTTCTTTTTCTTTTTTTTTTTTTCTGAGACGGAGTCTCAATCTGTCATCCAGGCTGGAGTGCAATGGCATGTTCTAGGTTCACTGCAACCTCTGCCACCCGGGTTTAAGCAATTCTCCTGCCTCAGCCTCCTGAGTAGCTGGGACTACAGGTATGTACCACCACAACCGGCTCATTTTTTTTTTTTTTTGTATTTTTTGTAGAGACGGAGTTACACCATATTGGTCAGGCTGGTCTTGAACTCCCGACCTCGTGATCCACCCGCTTCAGCCTCCCAAAGGGCTGGGATTACACATGTGAGCCACTGCGCCTGGCCAGGTCAGGCTAATTTCTAATAATCCCTTATCTACATCCACAAATCCAGAATCAAGAAAGGTCTCAGGCTGGGCGCGATGGCTCACACCTGTAATCTCAGCACTTTGGGAAGCCAAGGTGGGTGGATTACCTGAGGTCAGGAGTTTGAGACCAGCATGGTCAACATGATGAAACCCTGTCTGTACTAAAAATACAAAAAATTAGCCAGGCGTGGTGGTGAGCACCTGTAATCCCAGGGACTCAGGAGGATGAGATAGAGGAATCGCTTGAACCCGGGAGGCGAAGGTTGCAGTGAGCTGAGATCACACCACTGCACTCCAGCCTGGGCAACAGAGTGAGATTTCATCTCAAAAAAAATTAAAAAAAAAAATAAAGGAAAAAAGAAAAATCTTAAAACCACGAGTTTTCTCATAAATCATTTGCACCAAACTGAACTGAGCTGACGTGAGTTGACATAGATCCTTTATTGATCCAGCTTAGCGTGACTATTCCTGAAATTTACTACAGAAAATAACGTGTTATTATAGAGTCCTTCCCCAAACCCTGCTGAGTGGGGGCTGTTCTGTAATACACATTATATGTAACATGTTACTTTCCAAAGTTTGGAAAAAATTCCGCGTCTCTAAACATACCCGACTTTGGTAACACGAAGAATTTGGGTAATGGAGGGTGAATTTGTTCTGGATTTGCGTCTCTCCTTAAATCTGCATTTTCCCCCTCTTTGTCCTCCTAGGAATTGAAAAATATATCTATATTTTTTCCCTCAAGGATATTTTTAATGGAAAATGATGTGCAAATTTCAAAATTAGGAAAAGGCTCAATGGGAGAGTGGGTCCATTTCTGTTTTATCCGCATCTCTGACCCCTTTTTCAGGCAGATGCCTGACCTGAGCCCTCCCACACTACCTGTTCACCAACTGTCAGTGGGTGGGGGAGGGTCGGGGGCTGGAGAGGGAGTGAGGAGGGCCGGGACTATCTAGTGGTTTAATCTGGTGTGTTGATGCACCAAGCCAAACACTGCAATACATCACCCCATCCAAGTTTCCTAGAAACCAGACATCAAGACACAACGTCTCTCTGAAATCAGAAGCTAGACATTCCAAAATCTGTGAAATTCACTGATTTAAGCTGTTGCCAAAGTCTCATCAGCCACTATTTAGCTCCAAAGCCTTTGTTTTGTCCACCCCTTGACTGTGTGAAATGTAAGGCAGCACCTCGGGCTAGTCACAACTCCATCAGTCTCTGCTGGACGCCCTCCGTCCTTCTGGAAAACAACCTCAGCATGCAGTCATGCGGGAATCCCAGGCTGGTCACAGGAAGTTGAATTTATGTTGGCAATTTTGTGTGAAAATAATCGCATTTTTCGGAACATTCTGTTGGGTGTCTTCCAGAGGCTCTAAAACACAGTCTGTTAGGCTGCATTCATTTAGGCAACATATAGGAGAAAACAGGAGAGTTCACAAAGCCCAGAGGCTGCTGGGGAAATAGGTGGAATAAAGGTTTCATTCAGATTTTGGAATCTACCTCAACCAGTTTCACGGTGCAGCTGTTCCACTTAGCCAGGGCTCTCCCAGGAGTGACCCGGTTCCCGTCCCTGCCCCATCTGTGGGGGTGGGGAATGCTGTTCTGTAGGAGAGGCTGTCTGTGTTTGGGGTATCCAAGAAGCAGGTCCTGAGTCAGGATTTAAGCACAGCAATGCTGTTTGGAAGGTGTGGGATGTACCACTGGGGAGTGAGAAAATAAGGCAGGGAGGGGAAGAAAGCCACGGGGCGTCCTGCATTTCAAGCCAGCTACTCCTGTGGGCCACGGAGCTGACCCCACGAGGAAAGCAGGCAACGGGGCAAAGCCCATGACTTGGAATTACCCCACCCAGAAAGGACATCTTCCTTAAAGAAGGCATTCTCATTAATAAATGTAATAAATTAAATAATAATCACATCAATAAATTTAAATACAAAATAGATAAAAGGAAACAACAAATTAATAAATTCCAAGTAAATACATGAAAAAAATAGAAACTCGTCACACAGGCAAACGCCACACTAGCCACCGTTGTGGGCAGGGCCTACCAGTGGATGCCAAAATCAGTAGGCAGAAGTTCAAAGAGACGCAAGATGTTTGCAAGGTCTCAAACTTTCTCCCCCAAGGAGTTATTCATTACAAAGGGAAAAAATAGCAGTCTGATGAAGGAGAAAATCGGCAGGCATGACTTCAACCGAGTGATCGATGTTAACACCCTTAGCAGGAAGGGTCCCCCGGCATAACGCGGTTGAGACAGATACAGCATCACCTCTGTGGCATTCTTGCCAAAAATTCATAACCGTGTCTTGAACGTGGGAGAACGGCAGGCAAATCCAAATCCAGGGCCCGTCTCAGAATCGTGAACCGGTGCTTTTCACAATGTGAAGGTCATGAGAGGCTGAGAAACCACCCCAAGGAAGAGACTCAAGACGCAACAGCCAAAGGCAGGGTAGGACCCTAGGTTAGATCCTGGGACAGAAGCAGGACATTGGTGGAACTGGTCTGTAGTTTTGTTTACGATACCACATTCATGTGAGTTCCCTCGCTGTGATCATTGCACTGTGGTTGCATAAGATTTCAACATTAGAGGAAGCTGGGAGAAGCATATATGGAAACTCTCAGCTCTTTTTTGTGATTTTCTGTAAGTTTAAAATTATTACAAAATAGGCCAGGCACGGTGGCTCATGCCTGTAATCCCAGCACTTTGGGAGGCTGAGGCGGCCTGATCACTTGAGGTCAGGAGTTCAAGACCAGCCTGACCAACACAGGGAAACCCTGTCTCTACTAAAAATACAAAAATTAGCCAGGCATGGTGGCGTGCGCCTGTAGTCCCAGCTACTCGGAGGCTGAGGCAAGAGAATCGCTTGAACCCGGGAGGTGGAGGTTGCAGTGAGCAGAGAACACGCCACTGAACTCCAGCCTGTGTGACTCTGTCTCAAAAACAAACAATTACAAAATCAGTTTTTTAAAAAAAGAAGAATGATGCCACTGGAGGAAAGAGGGAACTGGGGTATTTATACATCAACTGCTTAGGGCCATTGGTTGAGGGTTTCTGGGGGCGGTGGAACCCCAGCACTTCCACTTGCTGGCTGGGTAAAGTGGCTTTCCAGGGTGCAGGTGAGAAGCCTTCGGGTGCTGGTGTTTGGGAGTTGAGCTGAGCACGATGGCCACTGGAGAGTTATGGGTTGGGTTGGAGCCTGGCAGTGTCCATGACAGACTCTCACTCCGAGAAGCAGCCTAGGAACATTCTAGAGACCTCGAGATTGCTTCCTTGCGGTAGAGCCTTCCCAAATCCGTTTCAATATAACCCAAATGCACTCAACCATCCAACAATGACCCCGTCCAAAATGTGTACATCAGCAGGCAGAGAATGGAGTCTTCTTTATCTTTTGAACAAAATTCAGTATAAAATTCAGTAGATGGCCAGTCGTGGCAGCTCACATCTGTAATCCCAGCACTTTGGGAGGCCAAGGTGGGCAGATCACCTGAGATCAGGAGTTCAAGAACAGTCTGGCTACAATGGTGAAACCCCATCTCCACTAAATATATAGAAATTAACTGGGCGTGGGTGTGCATATCTGTAATCCAAGCTACTCAGGAGGTTGAGGCACGAGAATCTCTTGAACCCGGGAGGCAGAGTTTGCAGTGGACCAAGACTGTGCCACTGCACTCCAGCCTGGAGTGAGACTCCATCTCAAAAAGAAAAAAGAAAAAGAAAAAAAATTCAGTAGATAATGATTGGTGAGTTAAAAACAAAAAGCAAAAACTACCTCCATGCATTAGTAATTCCATATAATCACATAAATTTGACCTAAATTCAACTGTAATGATCTGTGACAAGAAATCAGTGTTTCCCTTCCGCTATAAATCAGAGAAATCCCCCTCCCTTCATTCTTGCATCCACAGACAGTAACACACTGTGCTATCGGCTTACCTCACACAGCATCAGGGGTCTCTGGCTCCCAAATGTACAGTCTTTTCTTAGGAAAAGTCACCTCTCTTGTGGCTCTGATAGTACATTTATTCTGGAGAAGAGAAGGAGTTCATTAACCACACTCCCAACTTCTGTTTTAAATTATTGCTCCAGCCTTACTGCCAAACCTGTCAGGTATAAAGGGACTCACGGCTAAGTGTGTAAATAATTTTTAAAATTCCACTGGTAGTGATTTGGAAATAAGAGGGGTTTTATTTTCCCTTTTCTTTTTTCTTACTTTTTTTTTTCTGCTAGGATTACTAAGGAATTTAACGTTGTTTTAATTTGCAACACAAGTCGAGTCTATGAAAACCCCTCATGCCCAGTATATGAAACCTGCACTTTACAGCATCAGAAAGCTTTAGGGTATTAAGAAATTGATTTAATTAATCAAGCAAGTTTTTTCCTCCTCTGGCCCCATTCTGAATGTAAAAAGGTTCTTATAAATATCCAAGAATGTGGACACATGGGGGTAGACCCATGAACCTAGAAAAGCAAGGTGACTCATACAGAGGCACTAATGGGCAAACACCAGGGTGCCCAGGTTTAGGCAAATTTGAGAGTTTCTCAATATTTTTATTTTATCATAATCGGGTTCACTGATCAAACAGACATCCCGGCATGTCGATTTTCTTCTTAAACAACATCTGGTTTCCCTCCGGGGACCCATCCTTGTGAGCTTTCAGAAAAGGGGTTCAGATGGGGTCCCACCCACGCAGTAGGAACCCAGGGACCCACAGCCACGTGATTGGCTCAAGGGTGGACACATGACTCTAGAGGAGCCAATGAGAATGCTAGGACCCAGGTGCCGGCTCTCTTTTCTTCCAAGAGCGAGAGCTGGTGCCGCCATCTTGCGGGCGCTGTGTGAGGCTGGTGGTGCAGGTGGCCACAGGAGAAGCCCAAGAACGGACTCAACACGGAGAAGATGGGGCCAGGAATTTGAGAAAAAGAAGCCGGAAACCACATCCTGATGGCACAGCTGAGGCCCCTACATCCAACTGCACCCAAAGCCTGCAACTTTGGCCAAATAAGGCAATAAATTACATTAGTGCTTAACCCCGTTGGATTTTCTGTCACTTGCAACCAAAGGAGACATAAGCTGATTTGTCTGGCAGATTAACAAAGCAGCACCACATAACTTTAAAAGTTACTGCTGGCCAGGCGCAGTAGGTGGCTTATGCCTGTAATCCCAGCACTTTGGGAGGCCGAGGAGGCTGGATCTCCTGAGGTCAGGAGTTCGAGACCAGCCTGACCAACATGGTAAAACTCTGTCTCTCTAAAAATACAAAAATTAGCCAGGCATAGTGGTGGGCGCCTGTAATCCCAGCTACTCAGGAGGCTGAGGCAGGAGAATCGCTTGAACCTGGGAGGAGGAGGTTGCAGTGAGCCAAGATAGCGCCACTGCCCTCCAGCCTGGGCAACAGAGTGAGACTCTGTCTCAAAAAAAAAAAGAGAGAAATTGAAAATGTGCAGTTTTTATTTTAATGGTAATGGGAAAAAATAAATGTAAACATAATCTGGAAAAGTAAAATTTGTTAAATAAATTTAAAAATAGAATCCCACCTCCAGAATGATGTAATCTGTTATCTTAGTGACTGTGACAACAGACCACAAACCTCATGATAGCTACACACACACACACACACACACACACACACACAGTGGCTCTTCCCCAGGATACCCCATTACCACAAAGACACACAGACTACTCCAGCTTCTCTCATGGGGTCTGCCTGTCCCTGGGACCTAACAGCCAGGTGCCCCACTGGACCCTGCAACTGAGCAGGGAAACGTAGGGCACACACCCAGAGGCCTCCCCTGCTTATCCACACAAAGCCCTGCCACCATGTTGCAGGAAGCTGGACGGAAGAGCAGAGAACATGGATGCCTAGTGTTCCACGCCTGGATTCCCGGGCTGCCACGGTGGAAAGTTAAATTGCTGAACTTCGAGGAAAAGAGTTCTTCTTTCTGTGCAGCAATAGCAGCACTTCACATGTGGGTGAGATTCAGCATCTTCCCAAGTGCGCTCTGGTTTTCCTACTCTGGTGAGGTCTGGAGATGCAGCATCGCTGATACTCGTAACCGCTCACCTTCCAAATATTCATTATGTGTATGAGCTCAAAAGACATCAGGAGGGGTGTTAGAAAAACTCCATTCCTGATGTAAATTTTCTTAGACTGAGCAGGGTGGGAATAAAAGGATACTTCTTCAGGCCGGGTGTGGTGGCTCATGCCTGTCATCCCAGCACTTTGGGAGGCCAAGGTGGGTGGACCACCTGAGGTCAGGAGTTCAAGCCCAGCCTGGGCAACATGGTGAAACCGCATCTGTACTAAAAATGCAAAAATGAGCTGGGCATGGTGATGTGCACCTGTGATCCCAGCCACTTGGGAGACTGAGGCAGAGAATGTCTTGAACCTGGGAGGCAGAGGTTGCAGTGAGCCGAGATCATGCCACCGCACTCCAGCCTGAGCAACAGGGTGCAGTCTCAAAAAAAAAACAAAAAAGGATACTTCAACATTATATGCACGTTATATACACATGCACCTACCCCACATATCCCACATACCCCACGTGTTGTGTCTATACCTTGTATCCTACACCAAAAGGAGCCTCGTGCACACACAGTGGACACTCCAGCCTGCGTGTCCATGCTCCCCTCACACTCCCTGTATTGGCCACCTCACCCAGCAAGGCAGTCTGTCCCAGACTCCAGCCATTTGGGCAGAGAATTCTGGAGTCCTAAGTAACAGGAGTTGTCTGGGGCCAGGGCTGGGATGGGGACGAGCAAAAGAGCTGCCCTGGGGAGCCCAATTTAAGGGGCACCCACTCACAGGTGCCAGCTGTGTGCCTGCACCATCTGAAGTGTGAGTGCCTTCTTAAAGTTTGCACCTGGGGCTCTCTGACCGCACCCTGCTGGGGCTTTTGTAAGCTCTGGGTGGACTCTTCACCCTCCTGGGGAGGGGCACAGCCAAAGGAGGTGCAGAGTGGGGCTCTGCGAAGCACAATCCTGGGGCAGCCCTCCGAGCCACTGGCCAAATTTAAGAGCACTGCTGGCCCCCAGGTACCTCATCCTAACCACCGTCATAAAACAGGGTTTAGAAACTGCAGCCCCAGCTGGGTGAAGTGGCTCAACTCTGTATTCTCAGCACTTTGGGAGGCCGAGGTGGGTGGATTACCTGAGGTCAGGAGTTTGAGATCAGCCTGACCAATATTGTGAAACCTCGTCTCTACTAAAAATACAAAAATTAGCCGTGAGTGGTGGCGTGCACCTGTAATCCCAGCTGCTCGGGAGGCTGAGGCAGAAGAATCACTTGAACTTGGGAGGCGGAGGTTGCAAAGAGCCGAAATCACACCATTGCACTCCAGCCTGGGCAACAAGAGCGAAATTCCATCTCTAAGAAAAAAAAAACGGAAGGAAACCGCATCCCCAAAATACACGTCTCAATCCCCACCATCATCACATTCCCAAAATACCCTTTCTGGAGCCCCGTTGTTGTTTTCCCGGGCAGAAGCAGCCCTCCTTTCCCTCTGCTCTCCAAAACACAGCTCTTTTCAGTACCGGGCCCCGGGAGTGCAGTGGTTTCCTCCGACTTGGAAAAACAGAATTACAGCCTTTCCTATCGCAGCCGGCTTCAAAGGCATGTGGACAAATTGATTTTTCCCGTGCTTCATTAATAGTCACAAAGAAGCCCTTTCATCTCTCTGTCCTGTTCTATTTCCAGGGATCTGCTTCTCCAGGTGCCTCTGACCCTCATCCCCAAGACCCCAAGGCTGGGGAGGGCGTGGAGGAGGAGATGGCCCCTTGGGACTGATAGGACGTGGGGTTTTCAGGAGGAGGACTACGGCTCATGACATCAGACATGCAGTCAGCCGTTCCCGTCTAAGTGCGGCTCCTGATCACCGCTCAGGTTCGTAAAATCCTAACCTTCCCCTGACCTTGAAGCCATTCCTGTATCAGTTTTTTTCTTCTCGTTGGTTGTTTGTTTGTTTGAGATGGAGTCTTGCTGTGTCACCCAGGCTGGAGTGCAGTGGTGCGATCTCAGCTCACTGCAACCTCGGCCTCCCAGGTTCAAGCAATTCTCCTGCCTCAGCCTCCTGAGTAGCTAGGATTACAGTGAGTAGCTGGGATTACAGGCTGCACCACCATGCCTGGCTAATTTTTGTATTTTTAGTAAAGATGGGGTTTCACCACGTTGGTCAGGCTGGTCTCGAACTCCTGACCTCCTGATCCACCTGCCTTAGCCTCCCAAAGTGCTGGTATTACAGGCGTGAGCCACCATGCCCCACAGTGTGTGTAGCAGTTTTATCTTCCTGCCTAACAGTCACAGGAGGGATAATGCATTTTAACTGCAGTTTGTAGATGAAGGACAAGAACCGGTGAAGCCAAGGAGACCACGAGTCCCACAGGCCAGGTTCTGGTTCAGTGAAGATGCGAGGCAAAGACACTGTGTGTCTCTGGCACGTTTTAATGGGCTGTCCTGGGGCAAGCACAAATTGAGTTTTAAAAAAAGCAATTCTTTTCTAAGCCGAATCCCAATGCCACTGTCATGGGACTTTTAAAAGCATTTTGCACGGTGACAGGAGTCAGGAGACAGAGGCTGGGGCTGGGGGCCTCAAGCCAGCCAGAGGGGCAGAAGAGAGATGTCCAGACAGGACAGGGTCCAGAATGCGCTTCACTATTTTTAAGGGAGCACTTATTTCCACTGGAATCCAACAAGGACTGAGATTTTCAATTTTCCTACAGTGCAGGAAGGAAATTGAGACTTTTAGTTCTAGTTCATTCATTTCAGTTCAGAATCGCTCTCTGGTTGGAAAACTCCAATGGTTTTCTTCTGCGTGAATTTTCTTCCCTTCATTTCCTCTAACTCCCTGTACATTGAGCTCCAGCTCTTTATTTTCTTTTATTTTTTTCTTTAGGCTCCAAATTATTGCAAAATTATCCTTCTATTTAGGATTTATGATGTCTCCACCTTTCAGTAATCTTTCATCGGATTACTTCAGGCATAAGAAAAGGATGGTTGTTTCCAGACTCGTGTTAAAATTTCCTTCATCACAATTTATGGGCTTAGGGGTATAAATTCTTACCAAGACATCTAGGATACTACCAGGGACTGTATCCGAATTGTGCGTTGGTTGAACAGGAATCCAAAGCGACTTAAGTAGTGCGGTGTTGGTGGTATAGTGGGGAGCATAGCTAGCTGCCTTCCAAAGTCACTTAGGTAAAGGGTGCTGTGTTTTAGGGGAGGAATAGTGTTGGAAACAGATTTATAACATTGGGAAAAATCCACACCAAGCCAATGGATCACTCAGCAAGGGTAATTTACTTCCTGCAGGAAGGGTGCAACTCACCAGCAGTCTTGCCACGAGAGCACACCTGAACAAAGGAGACAGGGACATTTATAACTTTCATAACCTGACGCAGTCACCCTACTGCTGTGTCCAGTTTCCATTGGCCAGAACAGAATCTCACATTCTACACCTGACCTGATTGGCTAAAAACTTGGAAGTGTCCTGAATAGATAAGGGAGAAAGAAGACAAGGAAGAAGAGGAAGCTACTCAGGAGAAGGTCAGGAAGGTTTCCAAATAAGGAATGGCATGCTCCAGGGTTTGGAGCTCGCCCAGTTCTGTTCAGACATGCCGGAGTGAGTCAAGGTAGCTGATCTAAGACGTAGCTGACTTAGAGAATATATATACATGGGTATATGTTTATGCTAATAGTGGATAATGGCCATAGATCAAGAGATAGTAACTCCTTCTAACGTAGTCTAAGACATAAACTTTGAAGAACTTTCCCATCTCTCACAAATACTAAAAAGGACTGTTCTGCAATGGATTCATACATTTGCTTTAGATCCACACATATTCCAAACCCTGAGGTCACAGGCCACCATTCATAAACCTCCAAATGCATACCCCTGTGGAACCCCCGGTCCTGACCCCACAGAGCCCAGTAACCCACCTATACAGAGCAACCGAACACGGAAACATTCCTGCTGCACAACCTGGTTCCTGCCTATCACAAGTGCACAGTAGGAAAGACTTATTTCTCTTCATGCCAATCATCTCCTTATTAAAAATATAAAATAGGAAAAGAGGAATTTTTTAGAGGGAGGCGGGAGAGGCAGGGTGGAAACTGAAGCTCAGAAAGAAATCTAAAACATTGAATGAGAGTTAATGAAAACAGAAACATTTCACTGAAAAGATCAGAATTTTAGCATCACAGATAATCACAGTAATGCCCAATCTTTGTTCCTTTCTTTCTTTCATTCTCTTTTTATTTATTCTTCTTTTTCTTCATTTATTCAATGATATTTATCAAGCAACTGCCAAGTGCTGAGCACAGCAAATATGGGGTCACAGGGTGAACAAGACCTAGCTTCTGTCTGCTTGGAACCCAGAGTCTAGAAGAGGAAACAGATAATCAAATAATCTAATGATAAGTGTATCTTTACAAATCAAGACCCATGCTCTGGGGCAGAGATTGCCAAACTTTTCTATAAAGGGCCAGATAGAAAGTATTTTAGGTTGTGTGAGCTATACAGTGTCTGTTGTAACTACTCGACTCTGCAAGAAGCAGCCATAGGCAATACAGAAAAAAAAAAAAAAAAAAAAAACACGATATCACAGTGTGCAAACAAAACTTTATTTACAAAAACAGGTGGAGGGCCAGATTGGCCCAAGGGTTGTGGTTCGTTTACCTCTACTCTGGAGGAAAGGAACATTTTTCAGTGAAGATGTATAACAAAGGAACTTGAGGCCAGGCAGGGTGGCTCACGCCTGTAATTCCAACACTTTGGGAGGCCAAGGCGGGTGGATCACTTGAGGTTAGGAGTTCAAGATCAGTTTGGCCAACCTATAGTGAAACCCCATCTCTACTAAAAATATAAAAATTAGCTGGGTGTGGTAGCACACACCTGTAGTCCCAGCTACTTGGGAAGCTGAGGCACGAGAATTGCTTGAACCCAAGAGGCAGAGGTTGCAGTGCGTGGAGATCATGCCACTCTACTCCAGCCTGGGCGACAGAGCAAGACTCTGTCTCTTAAAAAAAAAATTGTTAAAGATGAGAGTGTGATGGCAACGCTGGAGAGATGAGGTGTCACATTTTGGTGGTCTTTATAACCTCACAGCAAGGTCACAGAAATAGTCACACATTCTAAGGAATGAAAAAGTATGGAAAAGTACTTTTTTCACGCTAGTAACATACTATTCATATGTAAGTTCTTATTATTATTCAAGGTCAGCGCTCCAGAGGGATTCCTTGCATAATTAACTAATTGGTCTCACATTTCTCGCCATGGATTTTGTTTTTTTTTTATTTTTAAGTATTTGGCTTCAAAGATTTTTAAACTATTTTGTTTCATGGTGTTAATTTTTCCATTGTCTAGACAGCTGGGAGTCAGACAGGATTATCAAGAGGAAACAGCCGATTTAGGACCAAAAGTCAACCTTCTCAGCCAATGGAATTTACATCTTAATGGCACTATGGCAGCTGTCATAAGAAAACCTGTAAAAGCCAAACGTTTCACATTCGTGCATTTCTGAAATTGGCATTGGGCAGACGTTTTGCATTTTTAACACACATGAAAGACCCTTTAATAAAACCACAGAAGAAAGAGATTGATGAATGTGTTCCTTGTTGTGGGGGGGGGGTGCAGTGGGAGCTCAATTTTAAAAGATACATCAACCAACTTTCTGGAATCTTATAAAGAATAAGATGAATTCTAACACTCTTGTTAAGATGAAAGGGGCCCAGGAGTCCTATGGCCACCTTTCAAGCTTTGACAGACTCAAAAGAAAGATGAGCCCATTAGAGTTGGGTCATGAAACCAAATTGAGAGTAAGAGGGAGCCTCGGAGGCCACACTGCCTCCAGCTAGTACCTGCTTCCACATTCCTCCCAAATGGGCAGTCCGCTTATGTAAACATCCCTGTTGACAAGGAATTCACTGACTTCCTGATGGAAACAACTTCTTCCTTCTATAGACTCATTGTCTCCTTTGAAATTCTTACTTAACTGGTCCCAGATCTGGCCTTTGAGGCCAGTAGAATATGCCTGGCTCCTCACGTGGAGTGTCCTACTGTGTTACCCTCTGAAACAGATAAAATATTCCTGGTTTCATTAACAATTTGTCTTAAGACATAGTCCCCCCATCAGGAAGACCCTCTCCGTTGGCATTGAGTTTGGCTGCATGGATGGAAACTTGGGTCCAGTGGCTGCCACTCCCCTGCTAAAAACTTCATCTCATTGTCCATTGCAATAGGATAAACTCCTAACTCAGTAACCTAGACTGACCATTGTGCATGTGAAATAGGCTACAAAAGCATAGTAAGTGCTCCATGAGCATTAGTTTTTATCCATTCAGTCATTTGTTCATTCATTATGGCATGAATATGAACGAACAAGGGATTCTGTTTCTTATAAAATGAGTTTATACAGTTAGTTCACAATCCTATCAATATCTCAGGCTCCATCTTTCTCCCTCCCTATCTATTATGGAGAATGTCCCTTCAAGGACACAAGATGGCCATTCCACCTCCAGCCTCATGTTCCTGCTTGAAGCAAGAAAAAACAGTAACAAGAAGAAGAAATGGTGCTTATATAAGGAAAGCAAAACAATCTCAGGAGGCGCCTTTAGCTTTCCACTTATGACTGATTGGCCAGACCTGTGTCATGTGATCACCCCTAGGCACAAGGGAGCCTGGGAAATGTAGTTTCATTAGCTAGAATAGGGAAGAATGATGCTACGTCGGCAACTACTAGTTTGCTGTTTGCTAAAACTTCTTCTGATAATGTGCCTTTAGAAGTCAGGAGTCCAGAGTTGGGCAACATGGCCCAGACATGGTCTAAACAATCAGAATGTAAAAATGAGATGGCTCCTAACTCTGGGCTTGGATTAATTCATACAAACTTGGACTGGAATTCCAACTCTAATATTTACTACTTGAGTGACCTCTGTCAATTTACTTCTTTCTAAATATCAGTTGTTCCATTTATAAAATGAGAAGAATCATGAAACTTTGCAAAGCCACCATGGGAATTAAATAAGATTAATTATAATCAATGACTAGCACATAGTAGGTACTCAGTACACGCTCATTTTCTTCCTTTATCTGGATCCAGGCTAACTATGTCTAGGAAGTGACACAGGAATTTCCTGGTTGGGTTGTGTTTTTTTTCTCACAATTTGGCACCAGCTCCTGTCCCATCATCATCTCTCCTCTATTTCTTGTTGAACTGTCTCATGGGAGTTGATAGTTAAATTTTCAGGAATTTGCAAGCTGGTTACTAAGCACAACCATTAATCAAAATTTAATAAACATAAAATGTTATATTTAAAATGAAATGCTATATTAAAATAAAGGTAATAAATACTCAAAACTCATATCTTCATAATTATTTTACTACTTTTTTTTTTTTTGGAGACAGGGTTTTACTCTTGTTGCCCAGGCTGGAGTGCAATGGCATGATCTTGGCTCACCCCAAACTCCGCCTCCCAGATTCAAATGATTCTCCTGCCTCAGCCTCCCGAGTAGCTGGGATTACAGGCATGCGCCACTACGCCCAGCTAATTTTGTTTTTTTAGTAGAGATGGGGTTTCTCCATCCTGGTCAGGCTGGTCTTGAACCCTCACCCGCAGGTGATTCACCCGCCTTGGCCTCCCAAAGTGCTGGGATTACAGGTGTGAGCCACCATGCCCAGCCTATTTTACTACATTTTATTATTACCTATGCTTTTGAAGTTATTTACATCTATAGTATCTGATTGGTGGAAATGTTATATATTTATATATTATATATTATATATTTATATATTTATATATATTTACATATATATATAAATATATATATTATATTTCCACCAATCTATTTATTCAACTCACTGTTTAATAATAATGTGCTAGATGCAGCCCTTCCTAATTCTACATCCAGTGACATCACATTGCCAGCTTGAAGTTGACCTTGGTAGGAGCATTTACACCATGCAAACTGGCAAATATTACAAATCTAGGCTTTGTTTATTGTTTTGTTGATTGCCTAGACTTAAGAAAGAAATGGACACTATGACAATACTACAGATGAAACTTTAAAGCATAACATGTAGAGCTGTCACACTGTAAATAGCACAAAAAACGCTGAAGAGATACTCTTCCCGTATTCCGAAACTATTATCTGATTCAACAAAGCCACTCACATCACTGACGAATACTTGAAGTTTCAACACATCTTGGTCATTTCACTTTCATATTTCTCATTAATTTAAACAAAAATGTCAACCAACATTCACATGTAAACTATACTTGTTAGTCAATTACAACCATAGGTTGGGTTTAGATGCAAGTCTGACAAAAATCAAAAATGCATTCTATAACAATCTATTAGCTATATGGAATTTACATTTAAAATATTATATATTTTATTATTATTTGCAGAATATGTGCCACACATTCTTTACATTAGTGAAACTTACAAGACACACACTCTCTCTCTTTCCCTCTCTTTCTCTCTTTCTTTCTGGAGAGCTCACTGTTATACAATTACTGGCACACCACTGATTCTAAGTACAACCACCCCTCAGTATCTTGGGACATTGGTTCCAGGGCCCCCACAGATACCAAAATGTGCAGCCACTCAAGTCCCTGATACAAAATGGTGTGGCATTTGCATAGAACCTATGCATAGCCTCCTGCATACTTTAAAATAGCTCCAGATTGCTTATAATATCTAACACAATGAAAATACTGTGTAAATAATTGTTATATTGTTCAGGAAATAATAACCAAAAGGTCTGTACATGTTCAGTACCATTTCTTCCTGAATCTTTTCCATCCAAGGTTGGTTGAATCCCCAGATGCAGAACCCACACATACAGAGAGCTGTCTGCAATATTAAATCTCATGCGGCCCCGCTCTGAGGCAAAATGATGCCATGTGTCCTATGCAATTTGTAGAGGAAGGTAACGATGTCACATAACCAATGGGACACAGAGCAGACGCCCCCGGAAGGAGGTGGCCAACAGAGATGAACTGAAGTCTTGTTGAGAGAGGGATGGGCTTTCGCTGATGTCAGCTCTTGCTTCTGGGCCCCATGTCCTTTGAAACTAAGGCAGAAGGGCAAGAGAAATGCCAGTAGGTCCTTCTGGTAAAATACAAAAGAAGTGATGCAAGACTGAAGCCTTGCCAGGCCCGGTGGCTCACACCTGCAATCCCAACACTTTGGGAGGCTGAGGCGGGTGGATCATGAGGTCAGGAGCTGGAGACCAGCCTGGCCAACATAGTGAAACCCCGTCTCTACTAAAAATAAAAAAATTAGCTGGGTGTGGTGGTGCGCACCTGTAGTCTCAGCTACTCAGGAGGCTGAGGCAAGGGAATCAGTAAACCCAGGAGGCAGAGGTTGTAGTGAGCAAGATCACACCACTGCACCCCAGCCTGGGTGACAGAGCAAGACTCTGTCTCAAAAAAGAAAAGAAAAGAAAAGAAAAAGTCTGAGGCCTCACTGTGCCAGTACTCCATCTCCTAACTGTATTCTCACTTTGTCCTTCCTCTGCCCCATGATCACCACCTAACATGAGTTCACTGTGGCTTATCCGACTGACTCAGCCCATTCCAGCGGCCTGTCCCCAAGCGAAGCTCAAAGCACAGTGGCCTTTGTGGAAGGACTCTCAGGTGGGGGGACTGTGTTGCACATGAAACCCAAGGGTCCCAGTGGCAAAGCCAGGTGCCGAAATTACAATTAAACCCTGGCATGGGCGACAGGGCCGGGATGGGACACCCCAGTTCTTTGTTGCTTTGCCTGGTGCTCTGCGTGGGCCGCACTGGTTTCACATATGAATGACAAATACCCTCTAGCACGGCTGGGGCAGAGCTCCACAGTGGGAGTTTCATCATCAGGGGTCGCCAAATGTGTGAATTCTGTTGCCAAAGCTTTAACAAGCTTCCAGATGTAAGGCCCAAAAACGAAGCGCTGCCACATCTCTCCCCTGCCCCTTCCCTCATCTCTATAACCCAGTTCAGGTAGCTCTAGGGTCTGTTCCCCAGATACAATCACTCAAATGATAATTTGTCAAGATGCGGATTCCTTCCAAATCAGTGTGTTTGTTTAGTGTAAATCAGTCAAGACCGTTGATGGAATTTTTTCAAACTTTGCAGAATAATTCAAAATTCATCTGAAAACTTGCCCTGGCAAGAGTAGCTAACTTTAAAGAAGATGTAAGAGAGAGGGGATCTTGGCCTTCCATGTATTAAAACTGTCTCAATAAACTACTCTTATAAAACTGCGTTAATGGCCAGGCATGATGACTCAAGCCTGTAATCCCAGCACTTTGGGAAGCCGAGGCAGGTAGATCACTTGAGGTCAGGAGTTTGAGACCAGCCTGGCCAACATGGTGAAACCTCGTCTCTACTAAAAATACAAAATATACAAAAATTAGCTGGGTGTGGTGGCAGGTACCTGTAATCCCAGCTACTCCGTTGCCTGAGGCAGAAGGATCGCTTGAACCCAGGAGGCGGAGGTTGTAGTGAGCTGAGATTGTGCCACTGCACTCCAGCCTGGGCAACAGAGAGAGACTCCGTCTCAAAAAATAAATAAATAAATAAACCCTGCATTAATAAATATAATAGTTGACAGAAATTCAAGAACTGATGCATGACAAAGGTAACCTTAGCTGGCAGAAAGTACAAATTATTTCATAAATAGTGCTGGGACAATTGGGTAGCAACTGGGGAAAATAAACGAATTTACATTTTTACCTCAAAGCATATACCAAAATAAATTACAGATGGTTTAATGCATAAATTAAAACTGTAAAAAATTCAATATTCCTTTAATCTTGGTGTACAGGAGGACGTTATATGATTTAAGACAATGAAAGAAATTCACAAAGAAACCATGGAAAACAATAGATCGGCTAGCTAATTTTGTTGTTGACCTTGAATCAAGAAACATCATCTACAAAACCAATCCACTATATCAAATTAAGGAAAATATCTGAAGCAAATATGACAAGTTGATAGCTTTCATAGAGGAAAGCTTCATGCAAATACATGAGAAAGCAGTGTCTCTCTGGCCTGGCACGGTGGCTCACATCTGTAATCCCAGCACTTTGGAAGGCCAAAGCGGGTGGATCTCGAGGTCAGGAGTTCAAGACCAGCCTGGCCAATATGGTAAAACCCCATCTCCACTAAAAACGCAAAAATTAGCTAGGCATGGGGCACGCGCCTGTAGTTTCAGCTGCTCAGGAGGCTGAGGCAAGAGAATCTCTTGAACCCGGGAGGCAGAGGTTGCAGTGAGTCGAGATTGCACCACTGCACTTCAGCCTGGGCAACAAAGCAAGACTCTGTCAAAAGAAGGAAGGAAGCAAGGAGGGAGGGAGGGAGGAAGGAAGGGAAGAAGGGAAGGGAGGGAGAAGGAAAACACTGTCTCTTTGATAAGTAAGTGGGTAAAGAAAATTAAAGTTAATTCACAAAAAAAATGTAAGAGTCAAATAAACATATGGGGAAAATGTTCAGCCTCTCTTCATAATAAAAAAGCCAGTTAGAATAATCTCTGTTCACATCGAAATAATTCTTCAAATCATCCAATTTGCCAAACTCCTCCACACTATCGAGATGCCTGATTCCGGCTCTTTTATACACATAATGTAAAGAAACACGGAGGTGTGTATCAAGAACCTTTAAAATGTTCTGAACTTTGATTTTGCCATTTGCTTTCAGGCATCTCTCCTGGACAAAACTTTGCATGTAAGGATGTTTATCACAACAGACAAACCTAAACACCTGTGAATAAAACAGCCATTCAGCATAATCGTTAGAGGCACCCAATGAATGAAGTGAACATTAAAAATCACAACGTTTGGCCAGGTGCAGTGGTTCACACCTGTAATCCCAACACTTTGGGAGGCCGGGTCGGGCAGATGGCTTGGGTACAGAAGTTCAAGATCAGCCTGGGTAACAAGGCTCTACAAAAAATACAAAAATTAGCTGGGTGTGGTGGTGCACACCTGTGGTCTGAGCTACTTGGAAGGCTGGGGAGAGAGGATCGCTTGAGCCTGGGAGGCAGAGGTTGCAGTGAATGTAGATCACACCACTGCACTCCAGCCTGGGCAACAGAGCAAGACCCCATCTCAAAAACAATTGTGAAGTTATTAAAAACACAGAAAAGATTTGAAACAGAACTAAGTGAAATATCCATCAATAGGAAAACAAATGGATAAATTTTTTTTTTTTTTTGAGACGGAGTCTTGCACTGTTGCCAGGGCTGGAGTGCAGTGGCACGATCTCAGCTCACTGCAACCTCTGCCTCCTGGGTTCAAGCAATTCTCCTGCTTCAGCCTCCCAAGTAGCTGGGATTACAGGCATCCACCACCACGTCCAGGTAATTTATTGTATTTTCAGTAGAGGTGGGGTTTCACTATGTTGGCCAGGCTAATCTCAAACTCCTGACCTTGTGATCTGCCTGTCTCAGCCTTCCAAAGTGCTGGGATTACAGGCGTGAGCCACCACGCCTGACCACAAACGGATAAACCTTTTACTTGCTTATTTGTTTATTCATAAAAAAGTTATATTCATACTGTTTAGTCATCCAATTGGATGGTAGTCAGCGACAGAGAACAAGCCTGCAGACCCATGAAGGAACACAGGGGATCTCAAAAAGGTCCTGCTGAGCGAAGAAAGATGGCCGCAGAACATCCAGCATGATTCCATTTATTTGCAGTTCTAGAACTTCAAAACTAGGAGAAATCAGAACAGTAGGCGCCCTAAGGTGGGAGGGAAAACTGACTGCAAAAGGGCTGAAGGGAACTTTCTGGGGTGCTGGAAACATTTCTAAGCCTTGACCAGGGTAGAGGTTACACAGGTGTATACATTTGTCAAAACCCATCACCCTGTACATTTAAAGTGGTTACATTTTATCATATGTACATTATACCACCATAATGTTGCTATAAAATAAACTTTTTAAAAACTAAGTGATGGCCAGGCATGGTGGCTCATGCCTGTCATACCAGCACTCTGGGAGGCTGAGATGGGCAGATAACCTGAGGTCAGGAGTTCAAGACCAGCCTGACCAACATGGTGAAACCCTGTCTCTACTAAAAATATAAAAATCAGCCAGGTGTGGTGGCATGCACCTGTAGTCTCAGCTACTCAGAAGGCTGAGGCAAGAGAATCACTTGAACCCAGGAGGCGGAGGCTGCAGCGAGCCGAGATTACATTACTGCGCTCCAGCCTGGGCAACAGAGCCAACTCAATCTTAAAAATAAATAAATAAATAAATAAATAAATAAATAAATAATAAAAACTAAATGACAAAACCAGGATGCAATATTGGGAAGAACCATATTAATTATATTAAAATAAAGAGAAAAATGGCAAGAAGGGAAGGGTTTTATTCTGGGGAGCCAGCAACACTCTGGAAGTGGATGGGGTGGTGGCTGTACGGCCCGGTGAGTGTACTAAATGTCACTGAGTTCTTGTTCACTTTAGAATGATTCGCTTTATGCCATGCGAACTGCACCCCAATAAAGAAAAATGTTAATAGTGATCATCTCTAAAAAGAAGAGTCTGGGGCCAGGCATAGTGGCTCATGCCTGCAGTCCCTGCACATTGGGAGGTCAAGGTGGAAGGATAGCTTGAGCCCAGGATTTCAAGACCAGCCTGGGCAACATGGCAAGACCCTGTCACTGCCCTCCACAAAAAAAAGTACAAAAATTAGCCAGGCATGGCAGAACGCACCTGTGGTCCTAGCTACACAGGAGGCTGAGATGGGAAGATGCTGCTGGCTGATCTCCTGAGCCCAGGAAGTCAACGCTGCAGTGAGGTATGATTGCACCACTAGACTCCAGACTGGGCAACAGAGTGAGACCCTGTCTCAAAAAAAAAAAAAAAAAAGAGAGAGAGAGAAAGAAAAGAAAAAAAAAAAAAAGAAGAGGGGTCTAGGTGACTTCTAGTTCCGTACTAATCATCCTCTGCTGTCTCATCTGTCCTCTGAATTTTCTGCAGGGAGCACATGTTGATGTTACCATTATTAATTGGATGGGAGTTGGCTTCCTAAGGGATGCACATCCCAAGGGAAGCTACAGGCACAAACTAGACCAGGCCGTGAGTGCTTTCCACTCCCCAGCGTCTTACAGCTGAGGCCCCGCCACCGTCCCAGCACTAGAGTGAGGCACACCCCTCCACCCCTTAGGGTCCTTCTGCCTCCCAAAGGCCACCTGAGAGTTTTCTGATGATCTGTAAGGTGCAACGTACATTTCAGACATTTCCCATAGAAAATGGAAACACAACAGGCCAAGCTCCCTGCCTGGACACTGCAGGGCAAGCCTGCTGTGTGGAGGTTGGCCAACCTGTCTGTGTCCTTGGAGGGTTAGGCAGAGTTGAGGCTAATGGGGGTGGGGACAGTGCTGGTATTTCGGCAAAGTGTCATGCAGCTGGGAGACACTGAGGGGCTTCTAGATCTGAATTAGGAGTTGGGGACCATGCTTTAGATGGCATTCCTGGGGAAAGCCCTTTGTAAGGGGTCGGAGCATCCCAGCCCAGAGCTCCATGGGATCTGGACTCAGTCCAAGCAGCCTTCAGTGGCAATCAGCTCCCCACAGAAACCCAGGGGAGATGCAAGCCTAATGACAGCTCCAAATTCTTCATTCCTGAAAGCTTTGGGGTAAGGAGTGGGGCTTATGATCTTGGCAAAAGCAGCCCAGCGTCAGCAAGCAATGCCCTGCAGAAAAACATGAATTCCTACAAAAGGGGCATTGTGTGAGCCATGGGGAGCCTTTATGGAGGCATCAATCTTGTGCCACCCAGAGATGTTTATTATGAGGACAATGTCATGCAGCAAAGAGGTAGGGGGCACAGGCAGGCATACTCACCCTGGAGGCGTGTGACAGGGAAGGAGGACCCTCAGGAAGCCAGGAGCTCCTGCCCAACCCACATCCCGGGCTGTTCCTAAGCAGCCATTCAAGACAGCTTGTTCAAGATCTCACAGAAGGAAAATGAGGACGTCAAGGGCAGAAAGATGGAGTAAGACCATTTCTTTTGGCTTCCTTAGCAAGGACAAAACCTGAATCAAGTTCAAGATGACAGGAGGAAAGGAGCCCCGTCTGGCAGGTTGTCAGGAATTAGCAGCAACTCAGAATTCCCCCAGGGCAACCATTCCCATTCCTTCCAGAGAACCTGGGGGCGCTTCCCAGGGATAGAGAACTTCTCCGAAGCTCAAGATGCTTTATTCCCAAGTAAAGTTCTGGCAGGTTTGTAGGAAGAATGAAGTCTTTTTTCCTTTAAAGACAAAAAGACCCTGAATTTATCCTCACATCAGAAAGCCAGAGCTCAGATCCAAGGTGGATCTCCCACCCTCATACAAATACAGAGTCAGCATCCGAAAAGGGCAAAGTCAACGCTGCAGAGGCCAATGGGCAATTCCTGGAGGGTGATGACCCTGGGTTAGAACCGGAGGCTGGAAGCACCAACATATGGTAAGCGCATCACCCCAAGGAGACCAGGACTAAGCATCTGGACCAGATGGTATGATCCAGGGCTGTGAGACCTTCTTCCTTCTCTCCCTCCAACCTGAGCAGCAGGACAGCCTCAGCTGGTGGAGGACAGGGGTGCACCCAGCATCAGAAGCCTTAGCTCCAGTGTAGCCACGGCTGCTTCCTATCATGGGATGCTGGGCACTTAACTTCCCTGTGCCCCAACGTCCCCACAGTTGTCCTCGGCATTCACTGAGACAAGCCGAGTCAAAGCCTTTCAGAATCCATCAAAGGTCACACATGCAAGCGCCACTGTTGTGTTTCCTTCGTTTTCAGCATCAAGCTAAGAAACAGTCCCCCAGTCCAGATGCGGTGGCTCACACCTGTAAACCCAGCACTTTGGGAGGTCAAGGCAACAGATCACCTGAGGTTGGGAGTTTGAGAACAGCCTGACCAACATGGAGAAACTCTGTCTCTACTAAAAATACAAAATTAGCTGGGCGTGGTGGCAGGCACCTGTAATCGCTGGGATTATAGGCTGTACTCAGGAGGCTGAGGCAGGAGAATCGCTTGAACCCAGGAGGTGGAGGTTGTGGTGAGCCAGGATCGTGCCACTGCACTCCAGCCTGGGCAACAAGAGCAAAACTTCGTCCCAAAGAAAAATGAAAGAAAGAAAGAAAGAAAAAAAATCTCCCATGAAACAGAATAAACCTCCAAGGGAAGCTTTGGTTTTGGTCTTTGCAAAATAGAAAGAGTCCTTTTAATAGCTCAAATGCAGCACCTTTCAGCCAGAGAGCAGCCAGCAGGCTCGTGTTCTGAGAGCTGGATTTTTCCATTTGGGGGCATCGGGGTTTATTTGGAAAGAGAAGACACTGGACTCGACTTCAAGCATCCTCATTTTACACGCCTGGCTCCAAGTAATATATTGTTTCAGTTTGACTTGCTGGCCTCCTTAGCCCCAAACAGGCTGAGCCACACCAGTGAAGGGAGAGGACGGCAGAGAGACAGAGAGGGAGAAAGTGGGTAAGGTATTTCCTGTCATGAAATCCAATCGGATGGAACTTTCAGCAGGAAAAGCAACACCTCCAAGGCCCACTTTTAAAAGGGGGACAGGGGAGAAAAAAGAAAGAAAAGAAACCTCTTGTGTTTGGCCCACAAAATGCCAAGATCTTATTTGCTGAGTTTTGGGTCAGACGCCAGTGAAAGGAACATGGGGCTGCCCTCAATTTGGTGGCAACAGGAGAAAGATGGGGTTTGGATTTTGGAGAACAGAAAGAAATAGGGCTGAGGTTTCTCATCTCCTTGTGTTCTTTCTTGGGCGAGGGAAAGAAGAAAAATAGAGCCAGGCACAGTGGTTCATGTCTATAATCTGAGCACTTTGGGAGGTCCTGGCAGGAGGATTGCTTAAAAAAACCAGCCTGGGAAACACAGCAAGACCCCATCTCTACAAAAAATTAAAAACCAGCTAGATATGGTGGTGCACACCTGTATTCCCAGCTATTTGGGAGGCTGAGGTAAGAGGGTCGCTTGAGCCAGGGAGTTTGAGGCTGCAGTGAGCCGTGACCATTCCACTATACTTCAGCCTGGGCAACATAGCAAGACCCTGTCTCTAAACAAAGAAAGGAACAAAAGACTCTGAGCCGGGAAGAATTGTTGATCAATTGTTGTATGCTGCTACCAGCTGGCAGGCTGGCTCCCCTCATGAAGGGAGCTTAGTGGAGGGCTGCACACAGAGGTGGCAGAATGAAAGAGCCAGGCATTCCAGGTCGTGAGGTTGAAGTCTAGATCAACCCGCTAAACCTAGGAGTGGCCTGGCCCACCCATGACCCTCTCCTCCTTCCAGGTGAGACAGACAGACAGGAACAGGTAAGAGAGTGAAAGTAAGAAGACAGTGACGGTGGCTTTCCTAAACCTCTGTCTGAAGCTGAGATACTATGAAAAAATGATTTCTCACCGCATACTTGAGAGATGAGCAAGAAGTGAGATTTCTTTTTCTTTTTCTTTTTCTTTTGAGACAGAGTCTCACTCTGTCACCCAGGCTGGAGTGCAGTGGCGCGATCTCGGCTCACCGCAACCTCCCCTTCCTGGGTTCAAGTGATTCTCCTGCCTCAGCCTCCTGAGTAGCTGAGATAACAGGTACCCACCACAACGCCCGGCTAATTATTGTATTTTTAGTAGAGACGGGGTTTCACCCTTTTGGTCAGGCTGGTCTTGAACTTCTGACCTCAGGTGATCTGCCCACCTTGGTCTCCCAAAGTGCTGGGATTATAGGGGTGAACCACCACACCCAGCCAAGAAGTGAGATTTCAAACAAGAGGAGGAATTTTTCCACATTTGGGTTGAACGTGGGGTTCTGGTGGTGACCCTCAATGCTGATCTTAGAATCGGTGATTTGCAAAGGATGCTCCAGCCCCAAATGATGTGGGGGAATTGAGAGAACACTCACCCTTTCTGATGGGCAGGTACACAACTGGAACCACACCACCTCTGAGGAGGGTGTCTATAGCAACAGTGTTGGTGGTGTAGACACAGTGTCTGGTTGAAAGTGAACTGGTTCACGGAGAAAGGCAGGAGAGAAAGCACCCCTTTATCTCGTCAGGGTGGGAGAGCAGAGGGGAGAGCTCTGTCCAGCAGCTGCCCGAGGTGCTCGGCAGGATTTAATTTCATTCCAGCCAGGACACCCCGAGACTCCAGTGAGGGGACCGGAGGGAAGCCATCACAGCCGAGGCGATCGTCACTAGTGGCAGCACCCCTCCCGGTGCCGGAAGCACACCAAGCCGATGTTCCTGAACACTTGGTCCAATCGTGTGTGTTTCTGAGGCTGTGTGCACAGGACCTCACCCCAGTGACCCACACTCCACTTGGTGGTGTCCACATCAGCGGACATTCACCAGCCTGAAGAGAAGTCGGCGCTGTCCCCAGAGGGAGATGCCGTGAAGACCTGGGTTTTCCTCTCTCACTCATTTACAGAAGCTTCCAAGCCACTGTGAATGGAAGCGACTCTCCCTGGCTCCCAGCTGTGTGCCGAGACACTTCCATACCATTATTCGTTCTTCACGATACCTAGTAAAGGGTCCTGCCATCTTCCTGTGTTCATTTGCTCAGGCTCCCGCAGCCAAGCACCAGACCGAAGGACTTCAGCCACAGAAGTGACCTCCTCACAGTTCTAGAAGCTGCAAGTCCAAGACCAAGATGTCGGCATGGCTGGTTCCGCCCAAGACCGCCCTCCTTGGTTTGTAGATGGCCGTCTTCTCCCCATGTCCTCACAGGGTCCTCCCTCTGTGTGTCTGTGTCCTAATCTCCTCCTCCTATGAGGACCCTCGTCACACTGGATGAGGGCCCACGTGAATGGCCTCATTTTAACTAAATCACCTCTTCAAACACCCTGTCTCCAGACACAGCCCCTCTACTGTGACTTAAGGCTTGAACATATTAATTGCAGGGTGATATAATTCAGCCCCAAACACCACCTAAGGAAACTTGGGCTCAGAAGGTTTAGGTCATCTGCCCAAGGCCACACAGCAAGGAAGCAGAGATGCTGAAATGAGATACCCACCAATGTCTGGGTCTGTACCCAGCCATTGCCCTCAGCATAGAGCAGCAGCCTGACTTTCCAGCTCCCAACTTAAACTGGAAAAAGAGGCTGGATAGGGTCAAAGAGCACAACACATTGATTTTTGCCTTTGATTTTCTGTTCTTTGGTGTTTGGGCTGCAATTGCTTTTATCTGGGCTTTGGGGCCTTTCGTATCACAGCCCCACTTGGCCCACATTCTGCCCATCCCAGCGAGCCCACGCCTCCCCGCTCCTCTGCAACGTGTTCTGTGCAAGCACATGCGTTTTCCACGGCCTGCGCCAATTTTCCTTCCTGCAGCAAGTCCTCGCTCCCTTTCCTGACTTTCCACAACACCTGTTAGCTGTGTTGTCCTCGGAGGCACCCGACTCCACTTCATTTGTGCTTTGAGACACCGTTTTGATGAGTGTGCTAATTGTTTAATTTCTTTCTCACCTGTTCATTCTCTCCTTGCCCTCCAAGGTTAATTCCTGCCCTGACCTTCAGTCTCCTTCCTGCCACTCTCGCTCCGCTCTCTTCCATCAATTCACCCTCTCTCTGGTCGATCTAATCTCTCTCTCCATGTTAGTTCCCTCTCTTTAGATTACAAACTGCCCAAGTCCCTGCAGGAGCATGAATAATGATTTTTAGCCCCTTCCCTTTTCTCACCAGCATTGTCAACCCTCCCCAGCAAACAGTCCTCGCATTGGCTCTGACCGTTAAATATACTTTCCTGCTGGGACAGTTCCGTGTGCTCTCTGCATTCCCCACCACCTAGATACCACACCCAGAATGCCCTGCACAGACCTTGACGAGCACCTGGCTTTACAAACAAAGGAGACAGGAATCCAGAGTGCACAAAGGACTTGCCCAAGGTCATGCTTACATTTAGTGGCACAGTCAGGTCTGGCACAGTGCTGTCCGGTAGCAATAGAATGTGAGCTATGGACGCCATTTTAAATTTTCTAGTAGTCACATTTCAAAAAGTAAAGACAGCTGAGATTAATTTAATAAATAGGTTTCATTTAACCTGATGGATCCCAAATCTTACCATTTCAACATGTAACCACCATAACAAATTGTCACTGAGATCATCTACCTTCTTGCTTTTCTCTAAGTTCTGAGACCCAGTGAGCATTGCACACTTACAGCACATTTAGATCCACACTGGCCCCATCTCAAGTGCTCCAGAGCCACATGTGACTGGTGGCTGCCAGGCCACCACAAATCAGCTCCAGTGCTCAAGTGCCAACTCCCAATCCAGTGCTCTCTCTCCACCATGCCAAGCTTAATGAGGCCCTTCTGGTCTCTGCTTGTCATGCCTTCCCCACTCGACTTCCCCACACCTTGACCCTGGGCCTCTCCACTTCTGTCCACTCTCACCCCCAAAGATCCTGCAACCCTTCATCCCTTGGGTTTTCACATTCACCCCTCTTCCTGCTGCCTTCCCTGACTCCCCTTTCCTCTTAACACTCCTTAAACAGGGGCATCCCTCAAGGTAAGTATATTATATTAGTGATAATAGTAATGATCTTCTTCTCCATCACTATCATCACCATCACCATCATCATTCACCAACCCCACCACTATCCCCAGCACCACCACCATCATCACCACCACCACCACCATCATCATCACCATCCCCATGGCCACCATCACCACCATCACCATCATCACCATCATCATCATCACACCATCACCATCATCATCATCACCATCACCATCATCACCATCACTGTTATCACCATCACCACCACCATCATCATCACCATCACCACCATTATCACCACCCCTATCACCACCATCATCGCCATCACCATCATCACCATCACCGTTATCACCATCATCACCACTATCATCATCATCACCACCACCATCAGCATCAGCATCACCATCACCATCATCACCACCATTATCATCACCATCATTATCCTCATCATCACCATCATCATCGTAACCATCACCATATTCACTATCATCATCACTGTCATCACCATCATCACCATCATCATTATCACCACCATCATCATCATCACCACCATTATCATCACCATATCCATCATCATCATCATTACCATATCCACCATCATCACTATCATCACCATCACTATTGCCGTCTCCACCATCATCACTGTCATCACCATCACCATCATCATTATCATCATCACCAGTGCTGATGTTATATTGAGCCATCTACTGTTCTAAGTGCTGCCCGTGTAATAGTTCATTTAAACTCACAGCTACCTCAAGAGGAACTATTATTGCCTTCCATGCATTAAGTTCCTTTTGCTACTGTAACAAATTACCACAAGCTCAGGGACATAAAACAACATAAATGTATTATCGTGCAGTACTGTAGGTTAGAAGTCTGCCGTGGGCCTGGCTGGGCTAAAATTAAGGTGTCAGCAGTCTGCACTCCCTTCTGGTGCCTTTTCTCCTAAAGGCACCAGAAGGGAGTGCAGACTGCTGACACCTTAATTTTCAGCCTAGAGGCTGCCTGTATTCTTTGGCTCACGGCCTCTTTTTTCTTCAAGCTCAGCCGCAGCAGTTGATTCCTTCCATGTCCCATCTCTCCAATTTCCTCTTCTGGCTCCTTCTTCCATTTTGAAAGGACCCTTGTCATTACATTGGGCCCACTAGGATAATACAAGATAACCCCTCACCTTAAAATTACCTGATTAACAACTTTAATTCTAGAAGCCATATTCTAAATGTAAAAAGAGGTCAGATTAATTCAATAAGTAGGTGTCATTTAACCTGATATATCCAAGATCCTATCACCTCATCATGGTAAGATTGCTGGAAGTGATCTTAATCAACATAACAAATCATTAACAAGATCATCTATGTTCTTATTTTCCCTAAGTGTTTCATTCCTTTATCCAACACTTTACTGGGTAACCTAACGTACTCACAGTTTCTATGGATTAGGACACGGACCTATGCAGGGGATATTATTCTGCCTCCCACAACCCACTTTATAAATGGGAAAAAAGGAGAGATGTTAAGTAACTCATGTAAGGTCACACTGCTGAAGTCCCATCGACTTTGCTTCCTTGATGTCTTTTTTTTTTTTTTTTTTTTTTTTTGAGATTGAGTCTTGCTCTGTCACCCAGTCTAGAGTGCAGTGGTGTGATCTCGGATAACTGCAGCCTCTGCCTCCCAGGTTCAAGCAATTCTCTGCATCAGCCCTCCGAGTAGCTAGGATTATAT
>CAUYLG010031839.1:0-130110 GCA_963573385.1 Cacajao melanocephalus | reverse complement strand
CAAGCTGCCTCAGCAATGGCGGACTGCCTCCGTAGTGGTGGAGTGCCTCGGTAATGGCGGACGCCCCTCCCCCACAAAGCTGGACCGTCCTGGGTTCAGCTGTGCTTGCTGTGAAACTCTCAACCCTGAGCGTTTCCAATTGCTGATTTTCTTTTTGTGGGGGTGGGACCAGCTTAGCCTGATCACCTGGCTCCCTGCCTCAGAGCCTTTTTTGTTTTGTTGAAAGAGCGACTCTCTCCCAGGTGTTCCAGTCACCTGATGAAAAGGCGCCGGGATCTGCGTGATTTCCCCTGCGGCGACCCACTGCGCCAGCTGAAACAGCGGCGCTGATATTCCTGGCACTTTTTCGCCCGGGAATCTCCTGGCCTGGCTCCCTGTTTCAGACCCCTTTTTAATCGGATGAATGGGCGAGTCTGCCTTCCCGAAGCTCTGCTTGCCAGCTAGAAGGGAGACCCAGACTAGTGTATTTTGTACGGAGAACTGCCACGCCGGGGCGCCGGCAAAACCGCCGCGCCGGCCAAAAGAGCCGCGCTGGCAACCCGTAGGGCTCCTCCGCCTGGGAATCTCCTAGTCTGTGGGCAATAAAAATCCGTCTGTAAATGTAGCGTCCACTCACCCTCTGCGCTTTCACTGGGAGCTGCAATCCTGAGCTATTCCTAATTGGCCATCTTCTGATATTTTATTTGTTTTAGGAAATTTGTTAATTTCATCTTCATTGCAAAAATTTATAGGCATAAAGTGTTTAAAATGATATCCCCTTTTTATTCTAATAGCTGTAGAAACTAGTGATATCCTTTCTCTCATTCCTAATATGAAAAATTTTGATCTCTCTTTTTTCCTAATCAGTCTCTATCAAGATTTAACCATTTTATTTTTCTTGTCAAGGAACCAGCTTTGTTTTTGTTGATTTTCTCTATTGATTTTTGGTCTATTTTATTGATTTTTGTTTTGATCTTCATTATTTCCTATTGTCTCCTTCCTTTGAGTTTAATGTGGACTCTTGTTTTTATTATTTATTTTTTAAGATGGATCCTGAGGTCACTGCCTTGAGTCATTTCTCTTTTTGTAAAATAGGCATCTGGTGCTATACAGTTTCATTAGTGGCATCCCACAAATTCTGATATGCTGTATTTTCATTTTCATTCAGTTCAGAATATTTTGTAATTTCCCCTTTGATTTCTTCTTCGAACTATGAGTTATTTAGAAGCATGCTATTTAGTTTCCAGATATTGTTATTTTTTCAGTTATCATTCTATTGATTTCTAATTTAATTTCATTGTGATCAAAGAACATATTTGAATGACTTAAATTTTTTTACACATATTGCGAATTGTTTTATGGCTCATAATGTACTTCGTCTTTGTAAATGGCCCACGTGTACTTGAAAATAATATGTATTCTGCTGCCGTTGGATGGAGTGTTGTATAAATGTCAATTAGGAGTTGCTTGATAGTATTTTTCAAATCTATTTCATCCTTGCTGATTTTCTGTCCACTTGTTCAATTAATTATTGAGGAAGGATTATTGAAATCCCCAACTACAATTATGGATGTGTTTATTTCTCCTTGCAGTCTATCAACTTTTGCTTCACATATTTTAAAGCTGTTATGAGGCATGTAAACACTTAGGATTGTCACATCTTCATTAATTGACCAATTTATCATTATGAAATAACTCTCTTTGTCCGTGGTAACATTTTTCACTCTGAGATTACTTTTATTACATTAATATAGCTGCTGTCAAGAGCTGAGCTGGAGAGAGCTGAGCTGCTGGGTTTTAAAGTGGTCAGTTAAGAAAATGGCCAAACTAAAAAGAAACATTAAGACTTCATTCATTTGTGCAATAATACAAGCATGAAGCAAAACAGGAAAAAGTGCCAGCTCTCAGAATATTCCATGTTTTCCCCCATGTAGCAACTCAGAGGAGGGGAGGTGGGATATGGGGGTGATCATCTCCCTGCTGTGGGAGAGAGGCTGCCGAACATAAGGCTCCTGCTATTTGGCTTTTCCATGCTGGTACATACCTGTAGTCCTGGCTACTCAGGAGGCTAAGGTGGGAGGGTCAACTGAGCCCTGGAGATTGAGGCTGCAGCGAGTCGTGATTGCACCACTGCACTCTATCTTGAGCGATGCTGATCCGGGGGCCTCTGCATGGAAGTGCCTGGGCTGGGAATGCAGGTATGTGTAGGAACGAGAGGGTGGGGGAACTCAGTCCTTGATACAACTTCCCCCAGGGGACTGTGTTGCTCAGATTGTGCACTGAGGCTGGGTGGGGAGGGCCCGTGGAACAAACCCTGTGGTGAGTAATGGCTGAAACCTCACACACAGGGTTTTGGCTCCCAGGAAACTTCTCAGCCACTCCAGCTTCCTCTTGAATAGTGTCAGCAAAGGCATACCCTTGTCAAAACTTTCACTTTTTGGCCAGGCACCATGGCTCATACCTGTAATCCCAGCACTTTGGGAGGCCGAAGCAGGTGGATCGCCTGAGCCCAGGAGTTTGAGACCAGCCTATCCTCAAGAAAAAATCCCAAAACACAATTTTCACATGGAACCTATTTGTGTCTACATATTTTGAGATGCGTTTCTTGCAGGCAGCACAAAGTTGTCTTCATTTTTATCCAATCTGACAGAGTCTGTCTTTTAATGGGGCTATTTGGACTATTTTTATTTAACCCTTTTTTCTGTAATAGCTAACTTTCACTCTATCATGTTGGCATTTGTTTCCTATTTGTTCCACCTGTTCTTTGTTCCTTTTTTCCTCTCTGTCTTCTTTTAGATTAATTGGGTCAATTTAGATTAACTGGATTGATTTGAATTAGTTGGGATTTATTTTATTTTATTTATTTTGAGACGGAGTCTTGCTCTATCACCAGGCTGGAGTGCAGTGGCACGATATTGGCTCACTGCAACCTTTGCCTCCCGGGTTCAAGTGATTCTCCTGTCTCAGCCTCCCAAGTAGCAGGGATTACAGGTGTGTGCCACCAAGCCCAGCTAATTTTTTTTTTTTTTTTTTTTTTTGTAATTTTAGTAGAGTTGGGTTTTACCATGTTGGCCAGAATGGTCTGGATGTCTTGACCTCGTAATCTGCTTGCCTCAGCCTCCCAAAGTGCTGGGATTACAGGCATGAGCCACTGTGCCCAGCCTAGTTGAGTATTTTTATGATCTATTTTTATCTCCTGTACAGACGTATTAGCTTTAACTCTTTGTTTTATTATTTTAGTGGTAACATTTGTCTTTCCTTATCGCAACTTACTTTTGAGTGATATTACACCTCTTCATATGTTGTATGACATCCTTATATTAGTATACTTCTATTTCTCCCCAACCAGCCTTTATGTTATTATTTTTATGTTTTCAAATTTATGTTGGTGATAACCCCTATAATACATGGTTATTATTTTTGTTTAAATAGCCAATTATCTCTTATTTGGTAATTTGTATTATGATAAAATACACATAACATAAAATTTACCATTTTAACTGTTAGCAGTGGTGAATCCATACAAGACTGCAGCAACCTCAATTCTTACCTCAGAAGGAAGAATTCAACCCAAGGGAATAAGGCAGAGGGAGAACTGGAGACAAGTTTAAGAGCAGGAGTGAAAGTTTATTAAGAAGTGTCAGAGCAAGAATGAAAGGAAGTAAAGTACACTTGGAAGAGGGCCAAGTAGGTGGCTTGAGAGATCAAGTGTGAGGTTTGACCTTTGACTTGGGGTTTTATATGTTGGCATGCTTCCGGGGGATTGCACCTTTTTCCCTTGATTCTTCCCTTGGGATGGTCTGCCAGCACTGAGGAGGGGCCACATGTGCAATGTGTTTACTTAAGTATGCAAGCTGACTTGAAACATTTCTCCCTTACCAGTTGAGTATTCCCAGAGGAAGATCATATACCAGTTAATTCCACCATTTTGCCTCTTAGTGTGCATGCTTGAGTTCGCTCACCCAAATCCTGAGATTTTATCAGGAAGCTGCTGATCACCAGTTTCAGGTGTTTTCTATCTATAGGGAGCCTGCCTTTCCCTGGCGCCGGCTGCAACCAATTTTTAATGCCAAGTGACCATCAGGTGATAGTCAGCTTAACATCCACCTGACCATCAGCTGATGGTCACCTGACACTCCTGGTGACGAGGGCCCTCTCCTGCCCTGCTGCTGTCTGCCTAACTCCCTATGGTAACAAAACAAAAGCTTTTTTTTTTTTTGTGACAAGGTCTTGCTCTGTTGCCCAAGATGGAGTGCCGTGATGCAATCACGACTTGCTGCAGCCTCAACCTCCAGGGCTCAACTGACCCTCCCGCCTTAGCCTCCTGAGTAGCTGGGACTACAGGTATGTACCATCACGCCTGGCTAATTTCTGTATTTTTTGTAGAGACAGGATTTCGCCTTGTTGCCCAGGCTGTTCTTGAATTCCTGAGTTCAAGCTATGTATTAGTCTTCACCTCCCGAAGTGTTGAGATTACAGGTGTGAGCCTGCATGCCCAGGCCCCTGAATTACCATTTTTACAGGAACAGTGTGATAGTTGTCAAACCATCACCTGACATTCCTAGTAGGTGGGGGGAAGAACTTTCTCATGCCTAACTCCCTGTAACAAGCTAACTCAGCTTACTGTTACAGTTTCTCTCACTGATACAATTTTTGCAAAGGCCATTTCAATACTATCAAAAGAAATAGTAATCAACCATTTGGAAACCATTTAGAAGTAATTAAGGTCTCTACTTAAGTCAAATGAGAAAAAGCCAAACTGCACTGTGGGACACGCAGTAAAGCCCTGCATCAGTCAGCTGCTGCTGTGCAAAAACCTCCTCCAGACTCGGCAGGGTAAAGCAATGATCATTTATAACTGCTCACATGTCTGCAGGCCAGCTGCTTTTTGGCTGACCTAGGCAGGGCTCAGTTGGGCTGGCTTTGCAGTGTGTGTCTCTCATTCTCCTCCTGTGGCAAACAATGGCAGATGGCAATGGCAAATGTGGAAAGCCTTTAAGGCAGAAATCTCATAACTGACTCCCTACCACTCCCGTTCATCTCAGTCTTTCAGCCAAAGCAAGTTACATGGCCAAACCCCAAATCCAGGGGTGGGGAAATATATTCTGCTCTGTTATTAGTAGCAAAGTCACATGGTGGTCAGTGCAGAACGGGTTGAATGACACAACCTATCATCAGTCCCGAAGAAATTCATTGCTCATCCCCTTCCTCAAGACTCATCAAGGCACCTGCTCACCTCCAAATCTTTCTCTTTCCCAAACTCTGCATCAAACAGTCCGCTCACAGTAGCTACCCTGCTTCCTTTGGCACCCTCTTTCCACTAGTTAACCTGTTCTTTCCCTATTTCTATTTTCATTTGCATCTCCACCTTTTGCCTTATTACCCCAGCAGCTCACAGAGGATCCTGACGGAACAGGCAAAACCCAGAAGTTGGGTGGGTAGGCAACTTGTGAAAGCTCACACGTTTCTGATTCCTCCTCACCACAATCCATTACTAGCAAATGACCCGTTTGGGGCCTTGAGTGTTTGCAGAACCAAATCAGTTGTGAAGGAAATATGTAAATATCACCATGGGTGTGTGTTTGTACTATACCTCACCTTAACAAAGCTTAAATGTCATTTCCAAACTTGCCTAGGTTTCCCTGTGTTATATGTCATGGAGAGCCAGTATAACTAAATATCTGTGGAAGTCCTAGCTGATTGCCTGCTTTGTTTCTCCCACTGAACTGTAAGCCCTCATGATCAGAGTGTGTCTGTACGATTCAATAGCTGTATCTCTACCTTTACCCCACAGCCACTCCACAAACAAATGCCATCAGCCTTGCCTCCAATCATATCCCAACCATGCATGTCTGGCTACTCCATTGCTAGCCTGACCCAAGGCCCTTGCATCTCACGCCTGGGTTATTTCACAGCTTTCTAGGCCGATACTCCCACTGCTGCTATGCCTGGCTGCAGCCCATTCTCCACATGGTGAAGAGGAACCTTTGACAAATGGATAAAATGGACAGCAAATTGTGTTTCTTCTGTACTCAGAATCCTCCTCTGGCTCCTCACTCTAACCTCTGGCTTCAGTAGTTGATGGCAAATATCTAAAAGTCAGCCTGCAGGAAGGACCCTAATTTACTGAGTTTTTCAATGTTAGTGGTATGAATACTCAACATGGTCAATTTCAAGCCACCTTCTTTCCCTCCCTCCCTCCCTCCCTCCCTCCTCCCCTCCTCCCCTCCTCCCCTCCTTCCTTTCCTCCCTCCCTTCCCATTCCTTCTGTCCTTCCTTTCTTTCCTTCTTACTTTCTTCTTTCCCTTTCTTTCTTCCCTCCTTCTGTCCTTTCTTCCCTATTCTCTGCCTCCTACTCTAGAACTGACATTCCATGACGGGCAATCCATGTCTGTCTTAGTCATTGCTTAGAAATACCTGGCACATAATAGAGGCTCAGTACATATTTCTGAATGAATAGTTGGCTAAATGAATAGATGATGCTTTCTTAGTTCTGTACCAGGATTTAAAAATTATTTGGCATAGATGTCATTGTTTTTTTAAATTTTTTTATTGTACTTTAAGTTCTGGGGTACATGTGCAGAACATGCTGGTTTGTTTCATAGGTATTCATGTGCCATGGTGGTTGGCTGCATCCGTCACCCCATCATCTACATTAGATATTTCTCCTAATGCTATTCCTCCCCTTACCATCCACCCCCCGACAGGCCCCAGTGTGTGATGTTCCCCTCCCTGTGTCCATGTGTTCTCATTGTTCAACTCCCACTTATGAATGAGAACATGAGGTGTTTGGTTTTCTGTTCTTGTGTTAGTTTGATGAGAATGATGGTTTCCAGCTTCATCCATGTCCCTGCAAAGGACATGAACTCATCGTTTTTTATGGCTGCATAGTATTCTGTAGTGTATGTACCACATTTTCTTAATCCAATCTATCATCGATGGGCATTTGGGTTGATTCCAAGTCTGCTACTGTGAACAGTGCTGCAATAAACATACGTGTGCATACGTCTTTATAATAGAATGATTTGTAATTCTTTGGGTATATACCCAGTAATGGGATTGCTGGGTCAAATGGTATTTTTAGTTCTAGATCCTTGAGGAATTGCCATACTGTCTTCCACAATGGTTAAACAAATTCACACTCCCACCAACAGTGTAAAAGTGTTCCTAATTCTCCACATCCTCTCCAGCATCTGTTGTCTCCTGACTTTTTAATGATCGCCATTCTAACTGGTGTGAGATGGTATCTCAATGTGGTTTTGATTTGCATTTCTCTAATGGGATGTCATTGCTTTAAAATAACCAAATACTGCTCAGCACTTTCAAGTTCACAAAACATGCCTCATGCATCATCTCTATGATCTCTACCTGGGTGCCATCCTGAGAAGCTGGGAAAGGCTTTTCTCTTCCTCCCCACTTTACAAATGAGGAAACAAAGACTACAAAGACTCAGAGAGGTGGAGGTTCCCACTCGGGTCCACAAAGCAAGTGCGTATCCACGGGTCTGACTCTTAGTCTGGCACTCTTCTCAATGGTCTCCTGTAACTGTTTAGCTCTTGAGGGATCTCATCAGGGCAGCCTGGAGGCTTCAGGGAGAGCTGTCCCAAGGAAGAGGAGAGAAAGACACAGAGGGGAGGAAGAAGGATTGAAAAACCAGGGAAGGCTTTACCTAGGCCTCCACCAGGGTGAGCCTCTGGCCTCAGGCCAGTAACACAGTGATTCTTGTCCCCACTCCTGATTCTGTCACTGGATTCCCACTACCCTCCCCCGAGACATGGAGCATTAAGCCCCCATTCCCCACAGAGTACCCTAGATAGAGTAGGCTCCACACCCAGCACCCAGCTTCTTGCAAGACTATAGCAATGAACAGCAGAGAGCGCAAACTGGAGACCCACAAGCTGAACTCCATTTCCAGGGATGATTTCTTTAGCCCCTGTAGTGTTTAAAAAAATCGGCCAACATTTACAAGCAGGAGATCTCAAGTGGTTGGTTTCTTTTGACAAACAGGAGACTCTTGCCACACCTCCTGGCCATTCTGGGCTGACAGCAGTCGTCCACCTGAGACCAGACAGTGTTGTCCCGTTCAGTGCAGCCCCACAGTTTCCCATCCCTCTCAAATCTTGAGGGCAGCCGTCACCTGCAGTTGATTTCCATGCTAGTGCTGAAAGTTTTACTGGTGTTGAAAAACATACCTCTGAACCCAGGCTTATACCAAAAGGAGAAAAACAAAATATGTAGGGCCTCATAATTTTATTACATCATGATTGACGGAACTCTGAGTTTAAGAGCCTTGGGCCATGTCTCAGTTTCAAATATACTTTTTCTTTCCTTTCTTTCTTTTTCCTTCCTTCCTCTTTCGCTCTGTTGCTCTTTCTTTCTTTCTTTTCTTTCTTTCTTTCTTTCCTTCCTTCCTTCCTTCTTTCCTTTCCTTCCTCCCTTCCTCTCTCTCCTTCTCTGTCTTCCTTTCTTTTCTCTCTTTTTCTTTCTCTCTCTCTCCCTTTCTCTCTTTCTCTCTCTCTCTCTCTCTTTATTTCTTCCTTTCATCTTGCTGTTTCCCAGGTATGGAGTATGATACATGCTCACACCACCACACCCAGCTAATTTTTAAATTTTCATTTTGTAGAAATAGTCTTACCATCTTGCCCAGGCTGGTCTCAAACTCCTGGCCTCAAGTGATTCTCCTGCTACAGCCTCCCAGTGTTGGGATTACAGGCATGAGCCACCTCGCCCAGCCAAGTACACCTTTTCTTAGACCTGTGAACAATCTCACAAAGAAGGCATCCAGAACCCTCCTTTAGGTTAGGATCCTTGAGTTCAGAGGGGTGGAGGGAATTGCCCAAGGTTAAATAACTAGAAGTAGAGACAGAACATGAAGATAATATCTCATCCACATAATTGCATTACCAGCCACACACCACCAGTGCGTTCACCATGACAGGGTGTGCGACCTGATACAACAGCCCTTGCGTAATCTGACACATCCCCATTAGGTGGCGCCATAAACCAATACAGCTTTCCAGGACAATGCATTTGCAGAAATTGGTTTTCTTTCATTATTATGGATTTTAAGGCACAATGATTTTCCCCCTTTCTCTCTTAAAAAAAAAAATCTTTCAATACACAATATAGTATGGCTTTTGTGCCAGGCATAAAATGAAATTTGCCTTAATCCATCGCCTAGGGAGAAAGTGTGTGTGTGTCACAACTGACATCTGTTAAATGTTAAATGAAGTAAGCGAGCAATAAGAAGGTCTGAAATACGTTCTTTGTTCAAGAAGTCGTGCAGACACTGATCAGCTGCTCTGTACAATTGGGAATAAAACAAGCACCTTTTTCCCCCCAGCAAGTGCCACTGAGAGCCCCAAGGAGGGCAAAAGCAGAGGATGGATGGACTTGCACGCCATAGGGTTAACACTTCTGTTTCAAGTTCAAGCAGATTGGCTAGGCACAGCAGGAATGACCACACTGCCAACTACATTGTACCCGCTTCCTCCCCAGGGCTGAACAGGAGCCCAGGCTTGTCCCTGCTCACCTGCTACTTCTTTTGCAAAGCGTAAGAAGGTGTGACGCTTCATCCAGACTCCCTGATCAGTTTTGACCATCAGCATATTATTACGGTGAATCTGTCGTTAAAATACATTTGTTCTTTTGTTTTCCTCACTAGCAAGGGATTTTGAACCAATCACTCCAAAGTTAGCCCTTGCAATTTATTAGTCAAGCTTCATTATTAACATTATTAACAAGAGAATGAGAACAGATGGGATTTCAATGTGCAGCTGGAATATCAGCTAATGATGTGCTTCTTATAAAGATATACTAGGATTATCAAATGAGAAAGACAAGCTTTGCCTATGCAACCAATTGTAATTGTGGGATGGTGTATTTTGATTGTTGGAATTTTTTGAGAAACATAAGGATAGGCAGAAAGCCCTTCAGTTTCAGTTTTTTGTTTTGTCCTTTCCCTCATCAGGGGAAATAGGTTAGGTGACTATGACGGTAACAGGGAGTGCTTCCCAAAGAGCCACGCATGTTTTCAAGCCTCCCCTGCAGTTGAGTTGAGCCATGTGGGTGAGTTCTGGTAAATGGGAAAATATTTATTTATATTTTCTTTGAGTTCTGTTGTGGTTTTATGTTTATATTTAATCCACATGGAATTTATTTTAGTATATTAGTTTCAAGCCAGTTGTTCCCAGACGATTTAATTAATCTTTCCTTCTCCTACCAATTGGAAATACCAATCAGTATATGATAAATTCTGATTTCTGGTTCAGTAACCAATTTTCTCATTCCTATCTTGGTATCAAATTCCTAAATTATAGTAATTTTGAAATATATTTTAGTATCTAGTTAGAGCTATCCCCTTTAATTTTTTAAATGGGGTCTCGCTATGTTGCCCAGGCTGGTTGTACACTTCTGGGTTCAAGCAATTCTTCTGTCTCCAGAAGTTGCTGGGACGACAGGCTCGCCACCACTGCACCTGGCTCCTTTTAAAAGAATTATTTTAGTTACTTTCACAAATGCATTCTTTGAGTAGAATTTAAAAAATCAGTTTGTCACGTTAAAAAATTAAAGATCAATTAAATTCACAGGTTGACGTGGAATTAACTGATATCTTGTCAGCCCCCAGCCTTCCCATTCAGGTGCGGGACGCATCTCTGCATTTCAAGTCTTCTTCCATGTCCTTAGGTCATTTTGTATTTCTTCTGTGTTTGATTCTGAGTAGTCTATGATTTTGCTTGCTTTTGTAAATGGGATTTTTTTTTCATTTCTCATTATTTTTTCTGATTTATGATGGCTGAGTATTATTCCACTGATGTATATATCACAGTTTACTTACCCATTCATCCATCAATGGACATGTGCTTTGCTTCCACCTTTTGGCTACTGTGCAGCCATAAATATGTGTATACACGTACTTGTGTCCCTGTTTTCAGTTCTTTGGGGTACAGACACCTAGGAGTGGAATTGCAGGGTCCTGTGGCAATTCTGTGTCGAGTCATTTGAGGAATCCGCAACTGTTTTCCACAGTGGCTGAACCGCATTACATTCCCATCAGCAACAGACGAACTCCAGTTTCTCCCCATCCTCACCAATACTTGCTATATTCTGTTTTAAAAATGATTGCCACCCTGATGGGTGCGCAGTGGTGCCTCATTTTTTTTTTTTTTTTTTGCATTTCCCTAATGATTAATGATGCTGAGCATGTTTTCATGTGTTTGTGAGCCATGGTCTGTCTTGTTTGGAGAAATACCTACTCCAGTCCTTTTTCCGTTTCTTAAGGGATGGTTTGTCTTTTTGTTGTTAGTTTCCTAACTTTTTGGCGGGAAAAAAGTTACCTGAAAGTTGCCGTGTTCCCTAGGATGCTTTCAAAAGCAAAGACTAGAAGATGCAAGACAAAATGACTTAAATGTTGAAAAAATGTTAAATGTTTGAGTGATCAGGTATGGTTCGAGCATTCGCCACATATTAATTAATTTAATTCTAACAAGAATGCTACAGGGTAGGTATACAAATCAGAAATAGGAGGCACAGAGAAGTCCAAAGTCACACAGCTGGTAAGTGGTAAAGTTGAAATTTGAGCCTAGGAAGTCTGACTCCACAGTCTCATCTCTGAGTAACTAGGTAATAAGTCTATAGGGAGGCAGTACTGGCATTGACTGGTTTAGCAGGTCAATCTAATATAAGAGTCTAGATTTGTCAATGTTCCTATTCCACTCCCCTAAGCATGCTGCCTTTGTCTCAGGCTCCTCCCCTCATGGTTGCAAAATGGCTGCAACAGCTCCAAGCATCACGTTATCTCCCAGCAATATCCAAATGACAGGAACAGAAAGTCTCTTTGGTTTCTTCCTTTTTAAGAGTAAGGAAAACTCTTCTAGAAGTACCTCCAGCAGACGTCTCATTGACCAGGACTGTGGCACATGCCCCATCCTAAGCCAATCACTAATAAGGGAAACAGAACTACAGTTGTGGACACAGACTAATGAAGGTTTACACCTGGAAACTTCAGTGGGGTCCAGATTCCAACAACTATCTGCTGCTCAGTTCCTGAACAGAAGTCATTTTCTGTTAACAAAGAAGGAGATAATCACTGCTGGGCTGGTGATCAATGGCGGCTGCCATAGTTGTCGCTTCTGTTAGCCTCAAGGTCAGTGACAGCTTCCTTGTGGCTGGTGATTTCTCACCCCTGATTTCTCCTAGGCCATGTATCTGGTATCTTCTAGGCCACAGATGCAACACGTACATGAAAATGTGAATCCCCACCACACATTTGTTTGCAAAACTCTGTTTGCCATTTCTCTCTACTTCTTACACCAACCTCTGCAGATCACAGGGGTATGCATCTCTTTAGGGTGATCTTTGCATATTTATGCTAATTGCAGATTTAAACTGTAAGCCCTAACACTCATAATCTCTTAGCTTCCCTCTGTAAAAATTCCCCATAAGTGATACTTAATTTCACAGGCTTGCCAAATCATAAATCCAAAAGCAAAAGCCGATTTACCTTTGTACTGAAATTAAAGCTATACAAAGTTTTTGGCTTTGGGGGCACACATCACTGTCCTTAGTGGCCCTTGGTAGCACGGATGGAAGTTAGGAGTCTCCCTGATATTTTAAAATGTCATCAAACTATCCTGCCTAAAAAGAAACGAAGAAGCTTTCTTCCACATTTGTGCAGGTCACAGGAGACCTTTCTAAATGACAAAGTGAACCAATCTTGGGACAAAGCATTTTACTCCATATTCATACGATGAATGCACTGCCCTGACCATCTGTGAACTTTTCTTAACATTACTCCTAATCCAATTTTAATGTATTTCTGGTCATGAAAACAAAAACAAACACACTTAACCTTCCAAAGGGAAGATGAATGACACTGACTTCAGGTTTTTGACAAATATCTGTAAATATCTGCCCAGCCCGATCTACATGATGATTTTTCTGCATTGCTGGGTGAGTCAAAGTCTCCCTTCCCATTTACTCTGGAACTTAGGTGAGGTGGCTGCGATTTAACCAGAGCAAGCTCAAGTTATAAGGCTTTGTGATAGTGAGTTTCTCATCAAAGAAAGGTAGTAAGTTTCCCATAATAAAACAGATTCAAGCAGAGGGTAGATGATCTTTTGTCTAGTTTTGTACAGAGTAGAGGCTGAACTTAGAGAACTTATTGAAGATCTCTTATTGAAGGTCTCTTCCAAAAGATCCTAAGATAAGTCAGGAAAACAGTCTTTATATTCATCTGGTGTTTTACAACTCAGAAAATGCTTAGACACCTGCTTTGTCTCATTTAAGCATCAAAACAACCCTATGATTATTCTTATTTTACAGATGATGAAACTGAGGTTCGGGTAGAGGTTAAGCAGCTTATTTAGGGTCACACATTTAGGAAGTGGGAGGTCTTAGGACCTCCGGGTCAGAAAATCTTTGTTCTCAGGACAGAGCAGACATGAGGCAGGCCCGTCTCTGCGTGGCTAAAGCGTTGTCAGGCGGGTGGCTATACTGCTGGGCACAGAGAAGTGGCTGCTCCGGCCTTTCTCTTTCTCCTACGCCCTAAGGCTGGTCCTCAGCAAAGCTGTCTGTCCTCAGGGACCCCTGTGTATTCTTTCTCAGTTGCTGCAGGTCGGAGCTGAGCAGCCTCCCCAAAAGTGAAGGGTGTGAAGCCTGTGGTTCACACTTGCTTGGTGTTTCAATCCATGCCCCGACTACACCCTCTTTCAAAGGACCATGGCAGAAACGCCCCAAATCAGGGGGCTGACAGGTGGGCTCTCTCACCCTACAGTGTTGGCGAGGGAGAAGGGGACACTTCTGCTCAGTGGGTTCGTTCCAGTCATGCCACACAGGCTGCTCCACCTAGTCTGAATTGTGTGAGAACACAAAAGAAAATGTCACTGCTTGGTGGGGAAAGAATGTCGGTGGAGGGGACAGGATGTCCCGTTTCAATTCCCTCACAGCCCCCAGGCTCTGACATAGATGGGAGGACAGAGTCCCTTGTGTGAGGGCCTGGGAACTGAGCTTTCGTCCACGTAGTTCTTTCAATCGGATTCTGCCCTTTCCTGGTAATTCAATGGGAAATGAATCCACCCAGGAGTCTGGGCTGGCCCCCGAAAGGAAGGTAAATAAAACAAAGAAAAAATCATTGCCAATTGCAGGGACCATGTGTTCACAGGAATAAACAGGAATACAGCTGAGTGGGAAAATGGGCGTATCACCACACCTTCCATCTGATCAGGCAAGAGCTGGGCCAGAAATGAGTTTTGTATCTTTTTTCATCTGGTCAGCCAGAAGAGGTCTATGAAAGGGAATAAAGTAGACACAGATAGCTTCAAAAGTACTATCTCTAAGCTTCTACAAAGCCATTCCGTCTTGCTATTCCTAATGCAACAGGAGGTAGTCGCATTTTCATTGACTCTGGAAGATGTTTCTCTCTCTGCTTGACTGTATCTGACCACAGAGGATGAGCCTTAGGTTTGCTGCCAGTGTGTTTTCTAACTCTGAGGGCCTGAGGAAACTGATGTTTGAAGGGAGGTCAGTGGCTTGCCCAGGGTTGCACGGCTTGGAAATGTAAGGTTAAGACTGTCCCTCAGACAGTCTCCGGGCTCCTCGTCAGGGGCATCCCACACACCTGGACAAGACCTGGGTATGAGAGGAGCCATGCACCTGCTGCACAGCAAGGTGATGTACGAGTCCTGATTTCCTCATGATTTTCACCCCGAGGGCTTTCTCCCATTGGAACTCTGCTGGGAGGTATCCGCCATCTGAAAGGAGGGATGCTGAGGCATGCAAAGAGAAATTCATGTTTTCTGTTCCCACACCAAAGCTTTTGAGATGCAGGAGCTTAAAACACTGAGCCTTCAAGTTCAGGTACTAAGTTGATGGCAAAAGCAATTGACTCGGAAGAGTAAATGAAGTTGCAAGAGCTGGTTCATCTCATTCCAGACAGCGGGAGAGAAGAGACACGTAGGGACCATGAGAGTTTGGCTGTTGGTAAATGTCACTGAGAAAGGGGACTATGCGTCATTCCTGGCACAGACCTTTCACAGCAGCACCCCAGGGGTGTGTGGGAATTGCTGAGAAGATTTACTCCAGCCTCAGGGAGCCCTTGCTGGTGGGGCTAGGGCAGAGAAGGTCTTCATGGACCAATGATGGAAAGCACAGGACAGCAACGACGTCTCAGAGGCGCAACAGAGTGGGTGGTGATGGAAACTAGGTGGCCCCTGGGATCATGACTATCACAAACCCTGGGAGTGATGGAGATCAACTGTCGTCTGGGCCATATATAGTTGCTGTTTTTATAGCTTAGAAATGATCATATAGCAGCGATTTCATATTGCTCCGTGTAACATCATGGGAAAGCCTAAACTGCCTGAGATTTCGTTTCTACCATCCAGTAGAAAAAGGGTTTGAAGTGGAACCAAATTCACTCCTAGTCAAAGACAGGCTTCTCATCCATCTGTGTGGAGGCTGTGTGTGGCACTCACCACTCTGAGTTGCCGTGCCACCACCTTGCCACCAAGCAGTTCCTGAGATGCCTGGTGGTTCAGAACTCTTTCCCCAGGAGGAGCCTGGGATGTCTTCGTAACATCTGACTCTAATTCGAATAGATTCTCCTCCACACCCTGCCGTTGAAGACGTACACATAGTTTCTGGTATTTGGATGGAACATTCTTGGGAGCTGGGGAAACTTGTTCTTTCCTCACAGTTCAATCCAGTTTTCAGTCTTATCTATGTCATATGCCCATGAGCACAGGATGAGAGGAATGTAGGTATTTATAGAATACAGCAGGAGCCTACGAATCATCACATTTACTTTTCAAATCAATTGGTGTTTGCTTTGGGCTTCTCACTAGAGTAAGGCAAACTGGACGGGGAAGCTTGGTTCCTCCTGGCTGAGGAATGGTAGCTGGGAAATTGCTGGTCAAATCACCAGCACTTGGTCTTCCTGCCATGATACAGGAGCCTGGGAAGGACAGAGGAAGCCACTGCCAGGGAGGTCAGAAGGCATTGCTCCTCCAGAAGAGCCGTGTCTAGGCATAGCATGGTGCCTTGTATCCCTGTGGTTCTCAAATTGTGTGCTGAGGCTCTCTGAGGTGCCTCAGTGAACACACAGGAGCACTGCAAGACAGTTGAGATTTTTGAAGGAAGTTCACTAACAACTGGCAGATACTGTGCAAAACAATAAGATTAGTGGTTTTGCAGAGTATCTGAGTTTCAGACGGTTGCTATGATTTAAAAAAATGCATTGTGAAAAAAAATCTATGCGAAATAGAAAATGACGATGGCAGTATCCAATCTGAGTCCAAGGTCTGAGTAATTGTTCAGTGCTCAACAAGCACACACTCCCCATTATTTACAAATTGTGATCATATAACAAAAAAGTGAATGTATTTTTATTTCAATCTGTGTTATTTTTTCCTGAAATGGTGACTATGTTTTCAGGGATAAGTAATTGTTAAATTTTTCGGACCTGACTAATTCATAAATGAATTTTCTAGGGTATTTCTTTTGACCTGTAGGTGCCGTGAAAAAATTACTGAGATACTAGGGGAGCTGTGAACTGAAAAAACTTGGGAATCCCTGCCGTAGAAGATGGTAGAGCAGCAAAAACAAGCTAAAACAAACCGGGGTCCCTGTATTGACCTCCCCAAAATGCCCAAGACCTCTGGACCATTGGGTGAAAGAAACAAACTTCTAATTTGCTTGAGCCACAGCACTTAGGGTATCTTTGTTACAGCAAGTTAGCTTCTTCCATAACGATACAGCAGGGCTCAGTAAGTGCTTGTTGATGAATAGGCTTGGCATTGATTTCTTTCATTGTTATAGATTTTGGATTTGCTTCTAGAACAGTAATAAGGGGTGGGTTATAAAAAAAAAAAAAGCATAGCAACACTGGGTACTTACTGGGGTTTGACTTGGGGAAAGTTACTACAGGGTTGGGATCCTGGTCTGTAGAATGGAAATAATGTTTCTACCTTGTATACCTTATAGTGGTAGAAACTGGGTAAGATAATAACCATGAAAATATTTTGAAAAATGTTGTGCAGATGTAAGCAGTCTTTCTTGCTGAAACGTTGATATAGACGCAAGGGACCATCTTAAAAGGGGCTTGTTGGTAGGAAGGAAAGCTTGAGTTAGTGTAAGATCTGAATAATGGGGTTTATTCTTCCTTTCTTAAAAAAATCAAACTGAATTGTTCACAAGCAGCTTAGAAATACATTTTAAGGCTGCAACTTAGAGGCTAAATTTTAACAGCTAAAGAAAGGCCAGGCACAGTGGCTTATGCCTGCAATCTCAGTACTTTGGGAGGCTGTGGTGGAAGGATAACTTGAGGCTAGAAGTTTGAGACCAGCTGGGGCAACATCGTGAGCCCCTGCCTATACAAAAATTAAAAGTTAGAAAAATTTGCCAGGCATGGTGATATGCACCTGTAGTCCTGACTATTTGGGAGGCTGAGACCAGAGGATTGCTGGAGCCCAAGATTTGGAGGCTGCAGTGAGCCATGATCCTGCCACTCTACTCCAGCCTGGGTGACAGAGCCAGACCCTGTCTGTAAAAAAGAGAGAGAGAGAGAGAGAGAGAGAGAGAGAGAGAGAGAAAGCCAAAATTTCAGCCCCAGTAGCTCACCTACTTAGGTAGTTTGACTTTCAGTAAATTCCTCAGTGTCCCCAAACAGTTAATTAAGTAGTTAAACAATCTTTCATTGTATTGATCCTTTTCATTTATTAAAGGCTTTCTTTTTCTTTGTCAATATTACTGTTAAACTCCATTCCTTCCCCATTGTGAGTCCTTGTAATATCACATTGGTAGGATCTGAATTCATAACTGTTTTGGATAAATCTGTCAAATTTAAAAGGAATCTAGTAAAGAACAACTTCAGAGGTGGCCACAGAGGGGACAGGAGCCCTGTACCACAGTGATCATTCGGAGGCTGCCTGGCCTCCACTTCGCTCTGGGACTGCCTCCACTTGAGGGATTTTCCATTGTTTGGGGCTTTGTGGGGTTGGAACACAGCCAGGGAAGAAGACTCTACCGCTTGGGCTCAACTTTCCCTGAAGACTCTGAATCCTGTAAACACGGGGCAAGTAGTGACTGCGGTACATCTCAGACTGAGGAGAGTCTCTGATCATGTAGTTCCTGTACCATGGCCCTCTTTAGGACCTCCTTGGTTCTGGGACCCTTCCCCCAGCCTAAAACCAAGTTAGTAAGCCCCAGATATCCTCCAATTACTCTTCTTTTCATTCAGAAGAGCCAGAATGGGCTTTTATTTGTAAGTAGATAGCCTGGCTAATAATGTGTCCTTTTCCAAACAGTTTTTCACCTACAAACAATTTTTTTGTGCTAATCTATAATGTTGGTGAGGTGAAGTGTTTAACAAGAAGGAAATCAGAGGGATTTTAGCAACAAGAACATTCATTTGTGTCTTGATCTAGAATTCCTGAGATTTAAGATGGATCTGGAAAAAGTCTGTGTTCTCTTAAACTGTAGCCATGTTTTCGTAATTGATGTGTTGTGCCTTTTTCGTATTCTTTATCTGCATGCAGCTGTAAAAATTATAAAGGAAAGTTTCTGTCCCCAAAGCATAATTTCTCTATGGAAAGTGGTTTTTTTTTTAAAGTCACAATCATGTTTCTGAGAATGTTTATCTGACTTTACTAAAATATCATATAATTCAACCTCATGGGCATTCTTCATTCTGACACTTAGAACTCTAGAATACCATCCATCTTGGGAGAAAAAGCACAAAGAGAATGTTTCCTTAATAAATATGCTTAATGTTCAACTAAAATGTGTCTGTGGCAGAGAACAGGGACAATGGATTTTTCTTGAAATTTGCGGAAGGCTAAATTATTCTACCTTAAATAAACTTTATCATCTAAAAACATTAAGATTTTGGGCCTTTAGAGGCTGACATTCTTGACCTTGGATACAAGCCCAAAGAAAGTGATTGCCACACCAATGACTATATTTTGGCTGTAATATTCAGTCTGAAGAAGAGACTAATTATGAACGCAACTCTGCCTTTTCGTGTTTAAAACTATTTAGCTTACCATCTTAATTTTTGATTCAGCTCTATCTGTGCTAACCACCTAGTTTAATCAATTCTCTCAAGTGATTTTCTTCTCTCCACCATCACCTTGGTCCCGGCTGCCTCATCTCCTGCTCATAGTAACATGACAGGTTTTGATCTAATTCTGTTACCCTCTTCTCATACCCACTCATCTTCTCCAATTCATTTTCAGTAGCTACAGAGATCTGTTAAAACAAAAATCTGGTCACTTTATCCATTGCCAAAGATTAGTGTCTTCCCATTGTTCTTAGGATGAAAACCAAAATTATTAATACCCTAAGGACCGGATTATCACTTTATTTTTAACATTTTTTAAAAAAACCCTGAAAGTTTTGTCATATCATTGGTATCTGCCATATCATAGACTCAATTATTTCAAACAAATTAACCAGAGATGGATTTTGAAACTTGTGACTCGCCATAGCTTCATCTTTTCATAACTCTATCAGTAAATAATTGGTCAAATTTCATGCTTTTGCTGGAGAAAAACTGACATTGCAAAGCAACAGAAACATCTGGTTTGATGGAAAGAAGATGTCAGAACTAAGCAAAAATTGGCAAAAATTCAAGCCAAGAAACCATGGAGAAAACAGCCAAGCCCATCCATCAGGAAGGGCCTGGTTAGTGCCCATATCCAGACTGAAATATGCAATCCCAAAAGTTGAAAAATGTGTGGGCAAAATGTAACTTTGACCAAGAGTCAGGTTCTTTTTTTAAAGAAAAGAGGTATGTGCTTGTCAGTGGGAATAAAAACAAAATGATATGCTTTGGGAATGTAATTGCTCCAGCTGCAATATCTTCCTCAGTGGGCAATTGGCCATGCATTATAAAGGATGTGCTGCCAGAGGGAGCTCTTTAATACCACATCTTTAACGTAATAGCCCTATTAACCTTGACTTCAGATGGATTGGCCATGGGGTTCACTTCCTCCAGAGCCTTTGCCTACAGAAAAGGACTTATGCAAAACTAGGTTTATTTTTTATCACCCTAGAGGGAAGTGCTGTGTCAAATGTATAAAGATCCACTGCTTTCTCTAGGTTGAGGTTCAGAATTGTAAAATGGCGTGGCTGGACTTGCAAGATCTTTGATCTGTGCTGGGATGCATTCTTTGTAGAGGTAATGACAGTATCTTCATTCTCTGGAGAAAAAATCTGGAGACCGTTACATATTAGGCAGGTCCCATAAGCCACACTGTGCTTTGTGATATCTCATTAAATTTTCACAACATAGCTGCAGTTGTTCCCATTTTACAGATGAAAAGATGCAGTCCCAGAGAGACAGAAGAGACATCTCTGTCCTCTCCATGCTCAGATGCGCATCCTTCCCACTTTTTCTGGGGCCAGCATCCTGGCTTTCTGTGAGGGACGTGCTTTCTCCCCCCGTGTTGGTGGACAGATGCCGGGAAGCTACCACTTACCTGCTCTCCCCTAGCCAATTGTATCCTCTTCCCAAAGAACCCAAATCTTGATTAAGTAACAAGCAGATAGAAAATGTTTGGAAAAGATTCACCTCTCCCTCAAAGTATCTTCTTCCACGATCCCCCTACTTCCCTCTCAGAGTTCTGGTTCTTCAGTATCTTCCTTTCTGGCTTAGGCTGCCCAGAGTGGATTTCTGTTGCTTGCAGTTAGATAACTGTGGCTGAAATGAGAGAGTGAGTAGCTTTCCTGCTCACACACATTCCCACTGCTACTTCCCTCACCCTTTCTGCCACGTCTCCCTGCTGCCTGCAGCTGTGATTGCTGGACACTGGGTGCTTGATGCACCTGGGTCCTGACCCTCCTTCCCACACTAGGGAAGCGGAGGAGGTGGTCGTGCTGTGCTCTCTGGGCACAAGCGGCCCCATCCCAAGGCTTTGGGTTGCTGTTTCTCAGTGCAGCCGGACTGCATCCAAGCCCAGCTTCCATCTCAGCATGGTTTCAATGTAGCCAGATGGTCTGGTGGCCTCTAAGTATCCATTCCCTGACTTGTTTTGGTTGTCTGAAGCTCCACCCTAAGGGTCACTAGCTATGGAACTATTTCTAGGAAGTTCTTGTTGAATGGCATTAAGCTCAGAGTTGGTTAACCTAGCATGATAGTAGGTGTGTAGTTAGTATCTATTGATTATCTAACACTTTCAATTATATATACACACACACACACACACACACACATATATATATACACACACACACACACATATATATATATACACACACATTTTAAATATAGTGGTAGAACACTATGGGAGACACAGAAGAGATTGGTCTGTGGAAAACAGGCATATCAATGGATTTGAAGATCATTTTGTAAAACCTCTGTGTCTCCCCAAAAGAGCCTCCTCGTCTATGGGTGGGGATCCACTGCATTAGTCTGTGCAGTATTCATTATCATATAGGAAGGATTCATTTGACAGACAACAGAGGCTGGAGAATCACAGACAAACAGATGCGTTGTGTTGGAGCCTCCTCTGCTTGAAGCAGACCCACAGAGGACGGCCCCACAGGGACCTCAGTGTGGATTCTGCAAGTACATTTGAGAGGGCATTTAACTTACAGGAGGCCTTTGAAGACTAATTTTGCTGCCTTGTGGATTTGGGTTTATTTGTTTATTTGAGCCAACATTTTTTGAGAATGAGCAGTGGAAATGTAAGAAATGCAAGTCCTGATTTTAGGAATACCGATTTTCTTGCAAAACCTGCCTGGTGCTTGAAACCTGAGGCCTATGGCTAGAGTTTGGCAACCATGCAGTGTATGTTTTGTTTTCCAGCTGAGCCTAGGGTGCAGCTGATCGTAGGAGGGACTTGTGTGGACATAGCTCAGGGCAGCCTGGGGAACAGTCTGCAAGGAGAAAAGGGACGTTTGTTCAGTATTGTTTGGGGATGGAGGCTGGAGGGGGAAGCTCCAAAATGGAAGAAAGGAAGATACAGAAAAAGAAATAACCAGGGGTTCTGATTCCAGTCCAGCCCCAGGGACTAATAATAAAAACTCCCACTTATTGGTCATTTGGCCAGGGCCAGGCAGTGTGCATCCTCTTACTAGGTCCTCCCAGCAACTCTGTTGCAGGGACTTTTACTATCCTTCCCATTTTAAAGAAGAAGAAACTTTTTTTAGAGAAGAAGAAACTGAGGCTTGGATGGTAATTTTCCCAGAGTCACAAAACCAGATCTGTTGTTCTTTGAAAGCTGGCTTAAAGTCCCTCCAGGGCTAACCTTTAGTGGCATGTTTTCGTATCTGTGGGCACATGACATAGCTCCAGTGAGTGAAACCTGAAGGGGACACTTTTTTTTGGCACTTCAACATTATCAGCTTTGAGAGTTGAGTGAATTAACCAACCTCAAGGGTGGGGCATTACTATCCTTGAGGAACTAAAGTGCACACCAGCTATGGAAACGAGACTCCGTCTCTTCATCTGTAAAATGGGAAGACAATGCCTCCTATATCAGGACTGACAGAAAACACAGAGTAACACAGCCTGATAGAAGAAGTATATTTCTCTCTCACACAGTCTCTGGAAATTACAGTCCAGAGTTTGTATGGCGGCTCCATGGTCGTCAAGTGCCCAGGATTCCTATATTTTTGTTCTGCTATTGTTACCACATTTCTCCCACCTCATAGTTCTAAATAGCTGCCCTAGCTCCAGCCACTGCTTCTGCTTTCATTCATCTGAAAGGTGAAAGGGACAAAGAAAGGCACATGTCCTTTTAAGGTCACTCCCTTCCTGGAAGTTGGACAGGACTCTTCAGTTGACATCCCATTGGTCAAATTCAGTCAGTGCCAAACCTAGCCATCAAGGAAGCTGTGAAATTTTTTTTTCTGGGAGACCACAAGTCTAGCTAAAAGCCAGGAGTTCCATTGCTAAAAAAGAAAGGGAAAATGGCTACTGAGGCTGCTGGGAAGCTGGAATGAGTTAAACTAAGTAGGTTATCCACAGGGGGCTTTCCTGGCACTTCGTGTACACTAGGTAAACTCCAGTCATAAATCTTTCCTTCCTTCCTCTACAAGTTTTCTGTCAAAACTTTCCAATTTGGTCATATGTACTTTTATATATGGACAACAAGCTGATCAGACACTTATCTTTTGATGCTCTTAGTATTTTCTAATACTTTGCAATAGAAAAGATATTTTTAATGTACCATTAATTTTTTTAAGTTCCTTGCTGTCTCCAAAGATTTCTTAGTAAGGGGATGGTCTTTATGTCTAAAGTTGCGATCCTTGGCTTTCCCCTTTCCCATAATATAATTAACGCTCATCACAGAGGGCAAATAAAAATGGCATCGGTATCATAATGAAGTGTGATAACTGAGAGAGCAAAACAACATACTCCTCTTTTTTTGGCCTTGGGATCACTACTGATGCTAACAGCACATCCTAAAAGGCAAAATAGGGTCTTCCACATGCAGGCTATTAGAGTCTGGGCAAGTCAGTTTCCTGCTGTAAACCTTTGTTTACTTATCTGGAAAATGGAGGGGGGGGTGAGGATTAAATGGAATGATTGATGGAAGAAAAACTCTCAGCAGACGGCCTGGCACATTATAAGCCCTCCACAAAGGGTAGAACTTATTGATTTGTTTATTTTTCTATCCAAAAGGATATTAGGCTTAGTGGGAGATTTTTATCAAGGCTTCAAGCTCATGACATTTTGCTTTTGTTACAATAAAACATAAGCTCTTAAAAAGCTTTATTCATTATATCCCCAAACTGGAAATAGTCCAGTCCATCAACAGAAGAATAAAGAAACTCTGGCCTATTCATGCAAAAGAATACTGCTCAGCGATCAAAAGGAATGAACATGGGTGAATCTCAAAACCATTATGCCCAGTGAAAGAACACAGGTGCAAAAGAACACATACTGTGTGAATTCACATAGTTAAAGTTTTATAACAGGCAAAACTAATCTATGACAGACTTTTAAGAACCAGGATGGTGGTTGTGTCTGGAGGGTAGGGGGACTGGATGACTGAGAGAAGGAATCTGAAACTGTCTGGGGTGATGGTAATGTTCTGCACCTTGACAGAGTTTGAGATGCATTTGTCAGAACTCATCTAATGGCATGCTTAAGGTTTGTGCACTTTGTTATATGCAAATTTTACCTCAAAAGGCAAAAAGAGGCAAAGGACTTTGAGTAGGCATTTCTTCAAAGAAGACACACAAGTAGCCAAAAGGTGCATGAGAAGGTGCTCAACATCACTAATCATTAGAGAAATGCACATCAACACCACAATGAGATACCACCTGCTATAGTTCGGTTTGTTTGACCCCTCCAAATCTCATGTTGAAATTTGACCCTCAGTGTGTGGTAGGGCTTAATGAGAGGTGTTTGGGTCAAGGGGGCAGATTCCTCATAAATAGACTAATTCCCTGGGCAAGGGGATGAGTGAGTTCTCCCTCTCTTAGTTCCCATGAGAGCTGTTTTTCAGAAGAGACTGGCACCTCCCCCCATCTCTCTTTCCTCCTCTCTGGCCACGTGATCTCTGTACACACTGGCTCCCTTCGCCTTCTGCCATGAATGGAAGCAGCTTGAAGCTCTCACCAGAAGCAGAAGCTGGCACCATGTTTCTTCTACAGCCTTCAGAACCATGAACCAATAAACCTCTTTTCTTTGTAAATTACCCAGTCTGTGGAGGCTAAAGCAACTCCATCTTGGATGCTAATCTGCCATGTTGACTTCTCATTAACCTCAGTTCTGAAAATACCTCTAAGATGTCTACTTTCACATATTTACCATAAACCCTGTCCTAGGCAAATTCATTATGGTATATAAGCCCTGAGTCTGAGGGCTAACAGGGTGGGAATCCACCATCTTGTCTTATGGCTGCCTAAGACATGGCTTCTGTTCACAAATCTCTGTTAAATATTTTTTTCTAAGAAACTGGATTTGTCAGCTTCTTTCTTTGGCCTTTCATCTTCCTTGGCCTTTGGGGGTAGGTTTACATAGACCTGCTCACCATGGAACACAGCCTCAGATATTGCCGTCTAGTAGCACAAAAATGTAGTAAGACACCACCACATATCCGTTAGGGTGGCTACTATGAAACAAAATAAAAACATATGTTGGGAAGATGCATAAAAATTTAAACTCGTGCATTACTGGTGGTAATGTCAAATGGGGTGCGTTGACTGTGGAAAACAGTATGGAAGTTCCTAAAAAAATTAGAAATAGAATTATCATATCATCCAGCAATTCTACTTCTGGGTATATAACCCAAAAATCAAAAGCAGAGACTTCAACAGATACTTGTACACCCATGTTCATAGAAGCATTATTCACAGTAGCCAAAAGGTGGAAGCAACCCAGTGTCCAATGACAGATGAATGGATAAACAAAGTGTAATATGTACATACAATGAAATATTATTCAGCCTTAAAAAGGAAGGAAATTCTGACACATGCTATAACATGAATGAACCTGAAGTACCTGCAAAGTGCAATAAGCCAGTCACAAAAGGACAAATAGTGTATTATTTCATTTATATGAAGTATATGGAGTAGCCAAATTCATAGAGACAAAAAGTAAAATGGTGGTTTCCAGAGGCTAGGAAGAGAGGGGAATTAGGGAGTTATTGTTTAATGAATACAGAGCTTCAGTTTTGCAAGATGAAAAGAGTTCTAGAGATGGATAGTGGTGATGTCTGCACAGCATGTGAATATTTTTAATGCCACTGAACCGTACACTTAAAATCGTTAGGATGGTAAGCTTGATGTTATGTCTGTTTTGGCATAATTAAATGTTTTTAATTTTAAAAAGGTAAAAAGAGAGGTGCAAACAAATATTGGACTCTAGTTAATGATGTGCATGCTGAAGTGAGTAGGGGTAAAGCATATTTGTGTCTGCAATTTTGCAATGCATCAAAAAAATACAATGGATGGATGGATAGACAGTTGAACTGATGGCTAGATACATGATAAAGCCTACATAATAAGCCATAAAATTTGGAATTGAGGTGGAGAATATATTGTGTGATTGCTGCACAATTCTTTTAATTTTTCAGTGGGTCTGAAATTTATCATAATAAAATGTTGGAAAACAAATCAGCACATAAGCAGGACAAGTATCTTGTGAACCTGTGCAATGCTTTCACTCACCCATTCAATCATTCAATGAGCTTTTATTGCATTCCTGCCACATGCCACTGTGCTGAGCTCTGGCAATGCAAAAATATATAAAACAGCATCTCTGTCCCTTCTAATGAAGGAAACATCCCTAGACACTGGGAAAGCAGAAATATAATTTTCCCTAAAAATTCCCTCCAACCCTCTGTGCTCATACCTGAGACTGCCTAATCAGTGGCCCTGAAGCATTCTGAGCTGAATCCCACAGCCTCTCTCCCCTTTCTGTCTCCCCTGGCCTAACCCATCCTTCAAAGCTCTATTCTATTTCTACCATCTCCAAATAGCCTTCTGAGCCCGTTTCTGCCCAATGAGCTCCTCAAGGTCTCCTCGTGAATCTTTACTAAGTCAGGAGGTCTAGGTTCTAGACTGTGTCCTCGCTGTGCGACCAGAGGACCCCTGGGCCGTATAGGTAAAATCAAGGAGTTGATTTAAGCGATCTTATTGACATAGAGCAGTAGAGGTGAAAGTGACCTGAGAAGGCTTTGCTTCATGCCTTTGGTTGAACAGGCAAAGAACCTGAAACCCAGAGAGGCCAAGAGACTTGTACTAGGTCTCCCCTGGCCTAGCCCATCCTCTAAAGCTCTGTTCTATTTCTACCAACTCCAAATAGTCTTCTGAGCCTGTTCCTGCCCAATGAGCTCTTCAAGGTCTCCTCACAGGTCTTTACTAAGTTAAGAGGGGCCAGGCTAGGGCTTGGGGTGGGAGGCCAAGACCTTGGATGAATATGAGTATAAGCATCTGGCTCTGTGAGGTATCAGACGCTGCCTACAGATGGCAGAGGCTTCAGGAAAGCATAAACCCAAAGAACTGTAGTCTACATGAATTTGCCTCGTATGCATTCTAAATAGCAGTATGGAAATGTAAAGTCTTAATTTATGTACAATACATAGTAATTCAACCTATTACATTTAAAAGCCTGCCTAGAATCAGGTAGTGTTTCTGAGCTGCAGACTGTGAGTTGAAAGGTAGGTTTATGCTGCTGGCACCTGGAGGAGCCACTCCAGTCACGGAACACAGTTACCGTCACGCTTTGGAAGGATCACTCTGAGTTTATGTTAATCTTGAATTATTCCAAGTCTTCAGGGATGCGTGGCTCCTGTGACATGCAGCCTCCATGTAGCCTGGGTGCAGAGCACTGAAGAGTGTGGCTGAGGTAAGTGTACGACAAGAGATCCTGGGGTTGGCAGAAAGAAAGAGGGAATGTGAAAGGATACCAGGGTGACAGCACAGGAGGTCTTGTCCCCAAGACAAGGGGACATGGTGGGGCAGTGGTTCTGTCTCTGCACTCACTGCCCATGTCTGGTTCTTCAAGGAGGCTTCGGGCTGGTGTGAGTCGGAGATGTGGAGGCATCCCTGTCGCCGCCCACCCCCACATTTGTTCCGTCTCCAGGTTCTATCCACGCAGCCTCTTCAGTCTCTCCCACTTCGCTGTTTTTTCCTCTTCGCACCATCTCTACTCCAGTGCAAGCCCTCATCACTCTCCCAGGAACAACTGCATAGTCAGTTACTCCAGTACCTGGACAATGCATCCCTGGTCCTACTCTGTCCCAGCCCGTCCTCTACACCACAGGCAGAGTGGCCTTCTCAAAATGCAAATCTAATTATATCAACCTCCATTAAAACCGCTAGTGGGTGACAAGAAGCCTCCCAGGTCCTGAAGGCTCTATCCGCTCCCTCACCCACTCCCAGCACCCCACTTCCTCAGCTTCACTCAGTCTACCCCGGCTTTTTCAGCCCTTATTCCTGTCATCCCAAGAAACCATCTGGGCATATGCTGGTCCCTCTACACTCTTCCCTTCCCTCTTCACCTAGTGAACTTGTATTCAGCCTTCAGCTTTCAGGTCCACATCATCAACTGAGGGACTGTTCTGAGCCCCCAGTCCCCCTATTTTAAGTTCCCACTGTCGAGAGGCCCCTCACTTGGAAACATTTCTCACACTGACCGCTCTTCACCCTCTGGTGGAATCTTTTCCTTCACATTTGTGTCCCCATGAGGCTGCAGGTTCCTGGAGGCAGGGGATGGGTTTGGCTCACCACTCTCTCTCCAGTCTCTGCTCCAACAACTGGCTTAGGATAGAGACTCACATAGTGTTAATTGAAGGTGGGAGCAAGAGAGGGAGGAAGAGAGAGAGGAGGGTATAGCTGCCATGAGAACGCACATCTTAGCGTGCCTGGCACAGGAAGCACAGGAGGTCCAGGGCCCCGTTGCCATGCTGAGAGGCCCAGTTCCACACTGGCGTGGAGCCTGCCTGCTGCTGCTGCTCCCACCAATGACCCAGCACAGCAGGGACACTGAGGCAGTCCTGTTTCTGGGAGACACGGGACTTCTTGGATGGCAACTTTGGCTCAGGGGCTCCCTAACAGCCTTGCCAAACCTTTTTCAGGTGACACAGCAGTCTAGAGAGTGCGCCAGTCTAGTCTCCCTTCCCTCTTGGGCGGCCTTGAAATGCGAGTACTTGGAGAGTACCCTGGTACTCTCCAAGCCTGGCCTAGCTCCCTCTCTGTTTTCTCTGGCATGGCCATTTCTCCTATAAAATCCTTGGAAGTTGAATCCCACTCTGGCATCTACTTCTCAAGGGCTCCAACTCACATAGGGGAAATGAACGAATGAATGAGCCAGCACTGGCTTGGCCCAAAGTGACATCCTGATTGTCGATTGTCCAGAGACACCTTCTAGGTGGCTGACGGATGTTGCTGTTTGTATTTTCATTACTTCAGTGTTAGCTGCCTGAAGAGTGAAGGAATGGTCGATGTGGTTCACGCAATTTGTTCCTGTCCTTCCCCAGGACAGGTAAGCAGCCTTTTGCACAGAGGAAGCAAAGTCCCAGCCCCTATTTTAAAAAATGGAAGCAGACTGGGCATGGTAGCTCATGCCTGTAATCCTAGCACTTTGGGAAGCCAAAGTGGGAGGTTAGCTCAAAGGCAGAAGTTTGAGATGAGTCTGGGCAACAGAGCAAGGCTCTGTCTCTACAAAAAATAAAATAAAATAAAAGTCAGCTGATTATTGTGGTGCATGCCTGTAGCTCCAGATACTCAGGAGACTGAGGTGGGAGGATGCTTGTGGCTGGGAGTTCAGAGGCTGCAGTGAACTATGATTACCACACTCCAGCCTGGTGACAGAGAAAGACCCGTCTCTAAAAAATGAAACATAAAAAAATGGAAACACAATCAAACAGAAGAGGGCAGAACAGAGTGCAACTGTCAGGGTACATCATACAAAGGAGGAGTTGGTTTTGTGTCCTGAGTACTTTGTGTCCGTTTTTTACATATAGATGTGTTTGTATCAGGTCATGGGGTGAACCGTGTTTCTGACTGTGGGTCACGTTCAAAACTGTTTGGAAAGCTCTCATCTAGTGGGAGGGTCTAGTTTAGCACTTCTTCAGGATGCGTTTATCAGCTGAAGTGTGCCTTTTAAAAGGGATTTCCTTGTCAAATTGCAGGATAACGCTGAGTGAGTGACTGATTCTCACAGAAGGAAATCTCCTTAGTACATCACAGTCTGCCTGGAGACACACAAGGAATTTAGAGTAGCAAAGTCTCTGCATCATCAAATCTAGTGAGCCAAGAATTTTTCAAACGCATTTGAGAACTAAATGCCGCCTTTTTATTTTTAACCACCTGGGAGCACGTCTGAGTCTTTTTCTAGACGTGACTGTGGTAAGACTCGGCCCAGGCTCAGTGGATTCCTCACTGTACTGTTCTTGATGGTGTGACAGTGGCGATAGGGAGGTGACAGAACCCCCTTCGGTGTCTGGCCAAGCCTCTTGGTGGCTGGACACCTCCCACTCAGACGATGATACACTCAGAGGCCCACTGCCATGACATGTGGACACCAAATGGCTTTTTCCGATTACGCCCCAATAGACCTCCAGGATGCATTTACACTCTGTCTCCTGGCCCTTCTGTGCCAAGTACATGCATTTGCAAGACTGAAGCTAGTCGTAAGGCTAACTCCTGAATCATGAATAGAGGGAAGTTAAGTGGCCCACTGGGAGCTGTGTTTGGGACCTAGCTCTCATTCTTCATTCTTGGAAAAATGGAGTGAAATAGGATGCTCTGTAATCAAAGAAAGTGCGTGCTAACAGCCTAATAGAACCCTGTTCCTCTTCTGTAATTGGCAAGGATGTTGGTCTGCCCTAGAGGACAGTCTGAGTCAGGAGGTCTAGGTTCTAGACTGTGTCCTGGCTGTGTGACCAGGGGAGGCCCTGGGCTGTATAGGTAAAATCAAGGAGTTGATTTAAGCTGTCATATTGACATAGAGCAGTAAAGGTGAAAGTGACCTGAGAAGGCTTTTGCTTCATGCCTTTGGTTGAACAGGTGAAGAAACTGAAGCCCAGAGAGGCCAAGAGAGTTGTACTAGTCCATGACACAGATACCTGGCCCCTATTCCAGGCCATCCCCATCTGACTGGGCTGTCTTCCCATTGCAGCGTTTTCCAGCACATAAAATAATGACAGCAGAGGGGCCGCCAGCATATGCAGCTCATGTTAGTGATCCTTGCATGGTCTCTAAAAACAGAAAACAATTACAGACATGTAATTGACAACAGCATTTGCATACCATGAAATTTCTAAGTCCTAGAAAAATCTTAGCTTAACACAAATACACGAAGCTTTTCCCTGGTTTCCCCTTGTCAAACTATTTCCTTAATTCCAAACAAGTGACCTTTACATTATTAGGTGTTTGTCCAATTTCTTAATGAACCAAGACTCTTATGCACAGTGCGTAGAAATCCAATGATACCCGTTTGAGAAAGAAGGGGGGATTTATGGCTCACATAAGTGGAAGTCCATTTACAATTGGATTCAGAAGCTTAAATGAGATTGTCAAGACTGTAGTTTATTCTCTCCCTCTTGCTGCCATGTGCTCTCTAAACTCTACATATCTGTGTTGTTGTGGGCTCATTTTCTCCTTCTAAAGATATGCTTTCTCCACCTGGTGGAAAAGATGTTTGCCAGTAGCCCATTTCCAGCTGTACCACCACAGATAATACTACCTCTTTTTCTCTATCTCGAAATAAAAAATTCTGTGGAAGAAACCTGATTCTGCTAGGGCCACCTGACTACCTGTAGGCTAAACACTGGGACCAGGTGATTGGATTATTAGGAGAAGCTGGGACTCGATCATGTGCCCACATCTACAGCCATTACATCTATCTCTTAGTATCAATAATGTCCCAGAATCTCATGATTCAGCTTGGGAAAAGCACTCCCCAAGCCAAAACATAGAGCCAATTGTAAATGGTTAATTAACTGGGAAAGCTGAGATTGAGAGGAAAGCTGAGATTGAGAGAAACAAGTGGTCTGCCTAAATTCCAGAAATGAGACCGCTGACGAGGAGAAATCTTTACATCTCCACACCTTGCTCACAGGTTCGTAGCTGCAAAAAATAATGCAACCCCTTGCACACAGCTACCTTTCAGCTGGAGGTGACCGAGCTACATAATTCTGACCAACGAGACATAACTGCTTGTTTACTCTGTGGTTTTTGGGCAAGCATATGCTTCCATGATATGCATGTTGTCTCTTCCCTCTTCTTCCTTCTTTTTAATGGAAGATCATTGTGATACTTGGTGTTGCAGCAGCCATCTTGCAACCATGAGGGAAAGACCCATAGCATCAAGAGCTGCAAACCAAGACCAAGAGCTGTTGTCTTCAGACTTTTGTTATGTAAAAAACTATGTAAAAAACAGCTTCTCTATTTGTTTAAACCACCAAGATCAGGTTATTTCATACTTGCAGCCAAAATATTCCTAACTGATACAATGGATAAATCAGATTCATTTGTATTCAGAAATAAAATCTCAAAAGTTATAGAAGCTGGTACAGTTCTCTGTCTCTCTCTGTGTTATTATCAGAGTTTTCAGTTATCCATCATTTCAAACTGTGGGGAAGATGAAGAAGACACAATTCTTTTACCCAGAGGAAGCTTACAATTAAATAGAGCTTAAAATTTAGGCCAATGTTGAGCAAAGAATTCCTTCTCATGTTTAATTCCCCAATGTTTCAATTAAGCCCATTTGCTTTTTATTTCATCCTCAGTAGAGCTCAAGAATGGCTAGTTACCATCCTTTTTTTTTTTTTAAATAGGGAAGATGACTTAATTAAAATAGTTTTCCATTTCTGTTGCATGTGTGTGTCTAAGTGTGTGTTTCAGTTTGTTTTTCCTGGCTAATTAGCACCAATTTCTTTGACTCTTTTCATAGATTTTATTTTTCAAACCTCTAATCTTTATTTAAGATTTGATCAAACAAAATCTATAGGTAGAGTTTTTAAAACTTCTGTGGTCACTAAAGCCCTCTGGCCTAGTGGAGAACAAAATTGTGATGACTTTTTAGACTGCTTTCAAATGCTCCAGCCCCTAAGCTCAAGCCACCCTGCCTCTTCTGGGTAATTGAGTCTTCAACTGCATAACCCAGCTGCTTCAGCCTCAGGTACCGCTCCAGCCATCCGACTATAGCCACATGAGAGACCTTGAGCCAAAACCACCCAGCTGAGCCCTTCCTGAATCCCCGATGCACAGAAACCCAGAAGGACTTTTAAAATGATTATTGTTTTAAGTCAATACATTTAGGCATGATTCACTGCTCAGTGATAAAAATCTGGAAACAACATGAGACACTAATCTTCAGCCTTTATGAAATGTGTGTGTTTGACCTGATCTTTCCCGGTCCTATTTGGCAGCTCAGAAAGCCAAGTCTTGGCAACAGCTGTTGATAGTCCTGCTGATGAACACATGTGGAAAAGCTGTGGCTTTCCAGGTTTCCACCATCTGGAAATGGGACAACATGGGCACTTGTGGGTTATCATCGTCATTCCACCTATACCCAGGAGGGCTCATGTGCCAGGAATATATGGCACTCCACTTGCTGTGTGGTCAGGCAAGTGAGTCAGAGGCTGTATTTTTCCCTCCTGAACAGATTTTACTTGTAATATTCATAACACTTTCTGGGAAATTCCCAGATGTCAGGGTTTGAAAATCCTGAAGCAGCTGCTAATTGTGCCTTGGTTTTGTTTAAGTCAAAATGCTAATGAAGGTTTCTTCTAAGTGCCATAATGAGAACCAAAACTAGGAACTCTAGCTGAGGTAAGCCAGTGGCTCTCAACAAGTAGCAGGAATATTTTTGTTATTGTCCCTTTGTGGGCCACAGGGCTCTCTCTCTCCAAATGATCTGAGGGTTGATGAGTCTTAATATACATCCCATAAAGTGAATGCATGTTTATATCTGTGTGTTTGTGTCTTATAAGGCTTAGAATCATTTTCTTACATATTTCAACCAACATTTTTAAAACACAAATATAAGCATCAAAAAAATATAGCCCCCCCCCCTTAAAAAAAGATATAGTCACAAAATAGGTGGCTAGCCCAAAAAACAGCACCTGATATCTTTGACTGAGTTTTGTTTTATAGAGGGAAGAAATAAGAATGGCAGGAAAGAGAGGTGGGGAGATTATTTCTGGAGGTTTTTGCTGTAGATTACTAACTTTACACTTCAGAAAACAATCTATATGCCACTCTGGAAATTCACTGTTAATTTTCTTATATTTCTATAGAACCAGTGACTGAGCAGTGTGAAGTCTGGGCAGGGTGGAGGGAATCAAGCTCATGAGAAGGTTCTGTGTGAAGAAACTGTTTCTGATCCTGTTCTTCCATTCCTTTGTTTCTGACCTTTTCTGCTTGTCTGTTGCTGCATGATGTGGCTTGGATGTTTTGTCTTCTCCAAATCTCATGTTGGGATGTGACCTCCAGTGTTGGAGGTGGGTCTAGTGGGAGGTGTTTTGGTCATCGGGGCTGATCTCTCATGAATGGCGTGGTGCTCTCCTCACAATGATGAGTGAGTTCTTGCTCTGTGAGGTCACATGAGATCTGGTTGCTTGAAGGAGACTGGCATCTCTTCTCTCTCTCTCACTCCCACTCTCACCACGTGACATGCTTGCTCCTCCTTCACCTTCTGCCATGATTGAAAACTTCCTGAGGCCTCACCAGAAGCAGATGCCAGTGCCATGCTTCCTGTACAGCCTTCAGAACCATGAGCCAAAATAAACATCTTCTCTTTATATATTACCCAGCCTCAGGTACTTCTTTATAGCAACACAAGAACAGACGAATGCACTGCATCACCAGTAACCATAAAACCTACTGGCTTGAAGCAACACCGATCATTTTGTTATTTCTCATAATTTTTGTAGGTCAGGATTTGGGCAAGGCTTGGCTGGGTGGCTCTGGCCTGGATCTCTCATGTGGTTTAAGTCAGTGAGGGGCTGGATCAGCCAAGAGCTGGCTGGGTAGTTCTCTCTCTCTTCCTATAGTCTCGAGTTCTCTCCACGTGGTCTCTCTGTGGTCTAGCTTGGGCTTCCTCAAAACATGGTGGGCTCTAAGCACTTGGACTGCTTAGATGGTGGCTCAGTATCTCATCAGTGAATTCTAGCCATCTAAGTGGAAAGTACATTACCTACTAGCCACGGAAGTCACACAGCTTCACTTATGCTACATTCTACTGGTTACAAGTGTGTCACAAACTGCCCAGATGAAGGAGAGGAGAATTAGAGTCTACCTTTTGATGGGAGAATGTCTACACTGCTCAAGCCTGTGTTCTCACCCTTCCCGTCATTCTGTTAGCTGCCCAAAATCCTTTGTATGATTTTCTTTGCAGGTTAAGGTGATCACAGCCCATCTCTCTGGCATGCAGTTAGAAGCCTGGCTGGCACATTCTTAATTGTTTAAATTGATATTTACTCATGGACTCTTGCTTAGAGCCTCAAACTGGGGTTAGAGAAAATACAGAGAAGAGGCAGCTTTTAAAATCAGGGTTCCCTCCTTAAGAGTCAGTGTAATAGCCTTGAGAGAAAAGGAGAGATGAAAATAAGGCCTTGCCTTATTATATCTTGACCACGAATGTCTTGTCCTGCATGATTTAATTAGCCATCTTTTTAAGAAGTGACAACACTTGTAAAATACTGATAATTCCTTAATAACAGCATTAGCAAAGATGCTTGATACTAATTCCTGGAGAAGAAGGCAGATGTTTGAGCCTGGCCTATTGCCATCCAGCTGTTTCTCAGCCAAGGCTGGCTGCCAAAACCGGGATTTTAGGCCTGTTAAAGTCTGTTGCGCTCTTTCCCCTAACTGCCAAGGCTGTCAGTCCACCTCTCGGTACTTGGGCCTAGAAACTCCAGGGCTGAGAGAAAAGGCCTCAGTGGTGATTGACGCAGAGCTCTATTCCAAAACTCCCATTTCAGCTGAGTAGAAAGACCACTGACAATGGGAGGGAGGAAAGTGGGCTTGCAGCCACTGACATTTAAACCCTCTCAATGCAACTCAGAAAGGGGTGAGGAGAGCAGAATGAGTCTGGAGGAGGGAAAGAGCAGGCTTTGCTAGAAACATTGTTATTCCAGAATATAAGCATCTGCTCCTGGTACAAATGGTATTCACTTGTTCATTCATTCAGCTCTTTGTTCATTTGTTCACTGATCATGTTATTTCATATTTTTATTTCTCATTCTGGGAAATGGAGAAGTGACTAAATCAGAACCCTCATGTGGTTGGGGAAACAGAAGAATAAATGGCTACCATATAAGGCACTGCAGTTACATCTCAGTTAACACCACCTCTTGGAAGGAAGTCCACTTATAGAAAGTTATATTTGGTGGGTAGGTAGGGTGGTTGGGGGAGTAGTGGTGGGAGGCAGATATCCTGAGAAGCTGTTCTCACACCTTAGAGCCTGAACTGCATGCTGACAGTTAAGGGGAAAATAACTCTAAGTAGAGTTTCCATCTATACAGCATAGCAGGGGTGGGAAGAGGCCCTTCTGTTTGGTCTGCTAATCATAAGTGTCAACCTTCATTGTCTAATCTCATCTCTCATCCCAAACACACACATTTATCTCATAGTAGAGATTCAGGTGTCCTAGGAAGAAAACATGCCTTATGTTTCTATAACATTTCAGAGGGTGAAAGAGGTAGTAGAGACTTATTCCCAGCCCGTTTCAGGACGGGTCTCGGCTCCCCTAGAGTTATGCACGAGTTCTGCAGGGCTCACACCATGCCAAGGCATGAGCAGGATTGCGTGCGTCTGGTCTGCATCATCAACATCCAGGACGGCATCCACAGGACATCTTTGCATCCTTAGGCTGCCTGTCGTCCGATAGTGCTGTCTGCTATGCTGTCCCTGGGGTCTGTCACAAGGCTCTGCCTCTCAGCTGACTCCCTTGCTATTCGCAGGACATGAGAGCATGTTGCTGCTTTTGCACCTTCACTGACTACAGGAATCTTTGTGGGACTATTTGCAGCCCTTTGTCACTTCTGTGCTTCGCACCACTGCTGGTGCCCAGGAGTGATTCTACCTCTTCCATAGGATGTGAGGGGCCAGGGAACCCATCTGTTCCATTGCTGCTGTGGTCACTCTAAACTCTGTCCTCTGATACCTCCATTGGGAAGACTGTGGGTTTCTGCCCAAGTGTTGGCTGCCCTGTGGGGCATTCTCTGAGGCCTGCCCTTAGGTGAAAGCAGCTATAAAAATATGCAAAACCCACCCCCTGATGTTTCTATTTTTCAAGTGTTGCCTCCCTCCTAGTTTCTGCCTATTTGTAGTTGTCCTCCACTGCCTTCAGAGTTGGGTTTTCTGTTTTGTCCAGAGTTTATCTGTAGGATAGTTGGTTTGATACAATCTACTCTGCTATGCCAGAGCGGCATTTGCTGCCCTTTCTCTTGAATAAATGGTAGGCGCAGGATATTGGTTCATCTTTCCTCAGAGGCTTACAGCACCCATCCCTCCTGCTTCCCTTCACGCTCCTTTCTCCCTCCCTGCAGTCTGGGGATGTGTTATGCTCTCCAAGAGGTTGTGAAACATTTCTCTGGCTCTTTAGTATTTTTTTCCTAAATGTCCTTGGACATTGGAAACTCAAACGTCCAAGCTTTTGAGACCTTAAAGACTTTTCTGCTGAAATAACCATTCCCTGAGATATGGATGCCATATAGTTTAGCTAGTTCTCATATTGAAGAAAAGGAGAGAGAGAACAGAAAATAGTAGGAAATGTTGGGATTGTGAAGACCATCAATTAATATTTCAAAAAAAGTATTCCTCAAGATCAGACATAACTCCTATCTTGGGTGATTGCTGGCTTCTGGTTTAGCATGAGTGAGACAGAGTGTATCTGATATTTCAATCAATAGTTACAATTATGTAAGCCCACTTATTCATTTATTTATTTAAGCATGTTTTACTCATTCAACAAACATTTAGAGAGGGCCTGTTATTTGTCAGGCCCTGTTTTAAGTACTAATTATGGAATGAAAAGTTTTGCTAATTAAAGACATTTCAGGTGTCAGCAAACATTAAGGAGGAGACGTAAGGTAGCCTGGAGTTGAATTCCACCTACTCTTTGGAGCAAACTCAAAGTTATACTGATTCTCTTATTTTTAGGTGGCTTAGAAGAATGAAGAAAGCACAAAATTGAGACTCGGAAAGTTTAAGTGAAGGCCCAGTTTACCATTTATTAACGGTGTCACCGTGGGCAAATCTCTCAATTCTTCTAAGCTATAGTTTCATTTCATGCAGTGAATAACTGCCAGGCGTTACTAGTCTGAAAGCTTTGTGAGGTTGGGAACAGTGTCTGTTTATTCCCTGCTGTATCCCCTATTCCTAGCACACACTGCGCACACGTAGTAGATCCTAAATAAATACTCATTAAATGAATGAGTAAATAACAGCTCTTTAGAGCTTTTTTGATCATGGGCTTCTCTAACTGGAAACCTTGGGAATTACTATAATTCCAGGTTAATGTGGGAAATGTTACTCTAACTGGATCTCTTCCTTTGGCCTTCTAGCTCCTGGGTATGCTCATAATGCCTTTAAGAACATTCAGTAGATTCTAGTAAGATGTATCAGTCAGTATAGGCTGGGTTTGCTGCAGAAACAGACAACTTGTAATTTCAATAGCTTAAAAACAAGTCATTTCTTGTTCGTGTTATGTAAAGAGTATAGGTGAGATGGGGCTCAGCTTCTCACAATCACTCAGGGATCGAGACAGATGAGCAGCCATCATATGGAAGGTTGCCAGTGGCCTTGCTAGAAAGAAGACAAAGCCCTGGATGGTCTGTCCTAACAGTTGATTGATTGTCAAGGAAGTGATGCGTATTACTTCTCCTCACGATTCATTGGCCAGAACTAGTTACAGCCTCTTCCAGCCACAGGAGCCAGGAAGAGCCATTACTGTGGGGCCAGAAGGGGAGGACTAGGAATATTTGAGTAACGGCATTGATGATCACCACAGTGCTACCTTGTAAGGGGGATACTGAACTGGTCCATTGGGGTGGTTCTACATACAGGTGTGATGGGAAGAAGGTGGGAGCATTTTTCATACCCTTGGAACTTCTCCGGGTTCCAGAGCACTGCTGTCCATCTCAAGAGCTTACCAGCATTCTAGGCTATTAAATGAGGGTTGAACTCATGGAACAGGAGTTAGCCTCTCTGGATGGTCCACAGGTTGTGCCCTGGCTGCTGTTGATGGGAGTTCATCGTCCAGCATCAATGGGAAGGATGCATAGCGTGTTTCCTTCCTCTACTGAAGGCTTGTAATGCTCCTCCTGCACAAATCCCAAGAGCTGAACAGCTGTTCACAGGGTTCCTGGATGTTATGGATGGATGATTTTCACTGGAGTGGAGGGTGTTGGGTTTCTGAATTCTGACTCTGGTCAGTCCCTGTGTCCTACCAGCATCGCTGCCATCAGCATATCCCCTGTGCCTTTCCTTCCTCACTTTTTCTCTAGTCGTGAAGCTGTTATTCATTCTTTGAAGGTATGTGTATTCATTCTTTGAAGGATGGTGGATAGCAAAAGGAAAGGAAATATGCCGGAGGACACTGGTTCTGCCTGATTTCCTATTTTTCCATATATTTTCATTTTATGCCTGGACATTGACTTCTGAAACTCAAAAGCCAAGAGTTTGACTTTTTTTTCTGGTGTTGTTATGATAACTCTTCTTTTGACAATTCTTCCAGCTGTCCAAATTGATGGGAAGACGGTTGGTACAGTGTAGCAAGAAATACAGTGGGGGCGGGGGAATGATGGTGGAAGGGAAATTAGATTAATTAATATATAAAAATGTTATCCTGCCATTCATTTAATGATGATTTATTTATTTTTTATTATATTTTAAGTTCTGGGATACACCTGCAGGTTTGTTACATAGGTTTACATGTGCCATGGTGGTTTGCTGCACCCATCCACCCGTCATCTACATTAGGTATTTCTCCTAATGCAATCTGACCCAGCAATCCCACTACTGGGTATATACCCAAAGGATGATTTATTTTTATGATCTCCTTATTTTGACATCTGTGGAATGTATAGGCTTCTTACACACACACACACACACACACACACACATTTCTCTGGTAATAACGTTCTCAAATGCAAGTCAGCAAATGTGTCCTATAAATGGAATAACCAGTGAAGGGGTGTGGATGTGGATGGCTTTTGGTAAAGTCAGACAATTCCTCAGGCTGAGTGAGGGAAACAAAGCTATAAGCAGCAATGTGCTGCACACAACTTTCCTGAAATTCAGTCTCCAGTGGCTCTCTGCTCCAGAGAACAAATTCCATCTCAGCCACAGGAGGGCCCCTGCTCCCTTGAACTGCTTGACTCAGACTGGGAATTCAGAGATAAAATGAGTAGATTCAGGAGCAGAATAACAATAAATGTGGGTGGGTTTTTTTTTTCTTTTTTTTGTATGGGAGAGAATGGAACATTTGGCTATCATCCAACATTTCCTCAAATTGGTGATGTCTGTGGGTGGCATTTTCAAAGTATTGTTTTGACTATACTTTGGACAAAAGTCCCTGGTCCCTGGCCTTGGCTGATCAATGCATATGCAAAAAAATACTCCAAACAGCTCCCTGCCCCCACCCAATCACATCTCCACTGTACTAGGGAGTCAAAAGCATGTTTTGACACTGGCACAAGTGTGCTCTGCTTTAACGTGGCCAAGGGTGTCATGGTCTTCCCAGGGGCGTGCCTGTGCAGGCTGTGCCTGTCACCATGAACAAAGGGCAGGGGCTCCTCCAGCACCACTGGCTTGGGGCACAGAGCTCAGGCCTCTGCCACCATGGCTCCTTACAGGCACGATTGTCATCCGATGCATGGCCAGCTTCCTATAACCATTTAATACAGAGCAGCTGACCAAACTGTGAGCTCACTGTGGCTGCAAAGCCACTTAAAATATTAACTGTGATGATAAAGATGAATAATTCTTGCACCTCCGGGGCACAGATGAGTCTAGTTCTCTCTCCTGCTGGCCCTAAAACTCGGCTGTTCAGCTGGCTAGTATAAGGTCTGGGTTTCGTGGTCCTGTAAATAAACAATTAGGACAATAACTCTTCAGGTTCCAAAGGTTTTGTTCGATCCATTTCTGCTATAAATTGTGATTACTCTCTGCAGAGAGGGGGAACTGAGTTATTTTGGGATAAGTTAGGAGCAGGGTGGACCTAAGTAAGGTGGAATTGTGGGGATGGGGGTTGGTGGGAAGAAGCTGGCAGAATAGGTTAGCTGGGATTCTCTTTCCTTCCAAGCCTCAGCATAGTCAAGATGCAGCGAAATTGCTCCAGCTGCTGGTACCCATGGCCTTAATAATCTCCAGAGTGGGGTGGTGCTGCTGAGGCCAAGAAAGAATTACTCCAGCGGGGGGCTCCTTTAACTGAGCTTTTACAAGAATTGTGCAGTCTGACCACGGCGGCTTCTTACACTTGCCTAGGCTGGCTTAACTCCTCTTCTTTCCACAGGAGGTGTGAGGAGATCCAGCTTCCCCATTAGCTTGGGACCTGCGTCTTATTGACTGTGAACACTCGGGACCCCAGTTCTGGGGCCATCTGTGGCCTGTCATGCAGTAATAGCTTAGTTTTCCCAGTGTTCAGCTCCCTCCCCGAGTACTTAGTGTTAAATCACAGGGGGAGGAAGTGTGAGCAGAGGAAAAACAGCACTATTACATGACCCCCGATGAGACCGCTGTGATAGAATTAAAAGCTGCCGCCCTAGGACATTCTAACAGATGACATTGTGAGGTTGCCAAGGTAACCCACTAGGATACAGTCCCAGCATCTTTGGGGTTGAGGCTGGGTAGGCAAGGTCAGTTAGAGGTGAGACCCAGCTGCCCAGGGTCTCTCTCATGACTGGCCAATCCATGGCAGCCAAGTGAAAAATCCAGGCAGCTCTCTACAGAACACAAGTGAATCCAACATTTGGCTCCTCATTAAATATTCCAGGTGAAAGAGAATTAAAACACTCTGGATAATTGCTGGATGCAGGTTGAAAAGAGCCTTAAAAGATCTGGATGCTATTGGCTCATCCATTCATTCCACACATATTTACTGAACACCTACTATGTGCCAGTAAGCACCAGAATATCAAGATCAAGAGTTCTAGAAAACCCTCAAAAAATGCAGATTCAAACAGGGAAAAAAAGTCATTTAAGACATTTGCCCACCATTAGTACTCAGGAGAATACTGAGTGGAAGAAAATGGAAACAATCAGAATAGCACAATAATCTCAAGGACTGGAATCTTTAAAAAAAGAATAAAAGCACAAAAAACACGATGTTGTGCAAAAGTTTTATAGACTAAAAATGATTTACTTAAAAGAAATCATCCACCTCCCCTAACCGCAACTAGGTTACCCAGCATTCCCCGCATCACCACCCTCCTTTTTTCTTTATCTTCTTTTAAATGCCTACCTATCAATGTTAACACCTATCAATGTTATATTCTTTCTCTGGTCTAGGAACCAGCAAGGGATCAGAAAGATTTCAGATGGACCCTGTCTTGCAGCAATTCAAGGCCTCAGGCAGATAGAGAACCTGAAGAGCCCTCCCTTTGGCTTCATCAGTGGATGTTTACAACACAATAATAGCTAAGTTATAGAGTGCTTCCTAAATACTTGACATATAATAACCCATGAAGAAGTGCTATGTGACAAATAGGCCCAGAGCAGTTAAGTCACTTACCCAAAGTCACACAACCAGTAAGTACTGAAGCCAGAAATCTAACCCTGGCTTCAGTACTTACTGGCTGTGTGATTTTGGGTAAGCGATCCCCCTCTTAACCCCTGACCACCTACTATGTGCCAGTACTGGGTTTAGTTTTAGGAAGAAAATCTTTTCTAATGGCTCCGTCGACACATCTTCACTTTACTAATGCAGCCTGGTTTACTGGTGCTTCATTCCTTGTATAATTTTCTCCTTAGGTGCCTCAAGTTGCCACGCAAGATGATTCTCCAGATCTTCTCAAACCTCTGGACATCTTAAATAGGTAGACTAGGGAGTGGCAAGGGAGACAGTGGCATTACCCTTCCCTGAAGCACTGACTCCCAAGAAGTGATTCTGGCAGCACCTGAGATGTCTGGGGACACTCCCACCTGTAGAATGGGGTCAAGAAATGGTCCCCTCTCAAGTCTGCTCCAACCCCACCCCCAGCCATCAGCACCTTGATGGCAGTCGCCCTTTCAGCATCCCGGCTCAAATCTTGAGGGACCCTAGTCTCCCACCCTCTCTCCTGACAGCACACAACCTTGACTGGGAGGGGCTGGGAGAGAGGATCAGTGAGCCTCCGATCCCTGGGTCCTGCGGCTGCCAGGGTCGCTCGCAGCTCGGCCGCGTGGAGGTGACGGCGCGAAACTCCGAGGGGACGCAGGGAGAGCTGGGCGGGTCCACCGCTCCAGCGGCTGCTGTCAGGGGCCGCGCGGCTTTCCCTGAAGATGCAGCGCAGCATATTTTGCACATGAGTTCAGAGGAAGAGGAAGTGTAGCCGGCGGACGCGCGGCGGCAGCGGAGGGGGCGCGTCGGGGCTGGAGCCGGAGCGCGCTGGGCGCAGGGAGCAGAGAGCGAGAGCGCGGCGGCCGCGGTCTCCGGGGAGGGACAGACGCACCGATCGCCAGAGGGACAGACACACGAGCACGCGGCGCCACCGCCCTCCACCCACCGGCGCCCACGTCCACCCCCTGCTGCCTCCTCTGTATGGCACAAACTTTCCTCCCGGGACGGATCACGCTGTCTCTGGGAGCCCGCGCCCGCGCCTTCTCCTCCTCCGGTCCCATACGGTAGGTGGGGGCGCGACAGGGCTTGGGGTGTCGACCGGCGCAGGCCGTTCCATTTGCTCCGTGGACCGGGTCCCTGGTGGGTAGTGGGAACCATGCGTGGCGCCTCCCTGCAGGTTGCTCTGTGCCGGGGCTCCGGAGCTGCCAGAGCAGCTCCCTGGCCCGGGTCGGATGGAGACCTGGGTTGATCGGTGGGACGCCTGGATCTTGGGCCAACTTTTTTTTGTAGGGTGTGGGGGAGTCATTCCTGGAGTGATGTAGGGAGAGGCACTCCGGAGCAGCCTGTAGGGGGTCGTGGGCTCTGCAGGCTCAGAAGCGCTTAGGAAGGACACGGAGGTGGGGGAGCTTGGAGGCTACAGGTGGGTCCAAAACACACTGCCGCAGGGGTCCTCAGAAAAGAACAGGTGGGAGCTCATCGCAGAGTCCAGGTTTCAGAGGTGAGTGCGGCTGGGGTGGGGCAGGGTGGAGGCGGCGCCTGGCTGCCCCTCGGGCGTGTGCCTTGGGAGGTGGGTTTGCTCTGGGGACAGAAGTGCTGGACGGGTAGGAGCAGACAAGGTGCGCACTCGGAGAAAGCGCCGGAGCCACCAGAGGCACAAGGACGCAGGGCCTGGAGAGTCCTCAGCACTGAAAACGGAGAGCTCCTCTTCTGTAAGGGATTTTTTTCCCCCCTTGTCTTAACCCACTTCTCTAGACTCAAGGGACGCCAGCATGGCTGTGGGTCTGAGCGAGGAGGAGGTGATTTTGTATTTCAGGAAGTCCTGTTGTCAGGCACGTGCACCTGGATCCTAGGCCGGGGCTGGTGCCCTTCACCTCGGGTGTCGCTGCCTTTGGCAGCAAGAACCTCGTGGAGGCCAAGGTTGTAGACCCAGGCGCGCTCCCTGCTGTCTCTGGATGCCTCTGTGCTTGCCCTCAGCTGCCCTGTGTGGTTGTGTGTGATCCCTCGGGACACTGGGTGGTGTCAGTGAGTTTCTTTAGGAGCTTAAAAACAAAAAAGTATTTTTTTAAAAAAAGTCCAGCGCAGTCTCTGAGTGGCCACCCCAGTTTCCAGCAACAGTTCCCTTGTAGTCGGTACAGCTGTCTCAGGGGCTGGGCACTCAGACTAGGCTTCTTCCAACCCCTGCCATCGTGTGTCATCTCAGGATAAGTAAGGCCTTGCCAGGAAGGAAGCTGGCTGTAATGTGAGCAACCTATGGGCCTGTGGGTAGGGCCACTGTGTTCCCCCCTTCTCCCTCGCTGCCGGGATTCCTAATTTGTACCTCTGAACAGCTGAATTCCAACGAAGTTCAAGTGACCCCAGATGCCAGCCACCAAACCTCGCAGAGGGGTTAGGAAGCAGGTTGTCTGGGGCTCTTTGGTGCGTGTGCGCTAACCTCAGTGAAATCACTTTAACCTCAAATTGAGCTCTGCATCTTCTTTTGCCTTTAGTGGAGTTTCTGGCCCTCCGGAGAAATTCAAAGCCCCAGAGCTGGGACGTCATCCTCTGGCTGCATTTGTGTATCAAGTCACTAGGTTGTTTTTTCTTTGTTTGCTTTTTGGCTGTATGGGCATGGGGCAAATGGAAGTGGAGTGTTGTGCAGTTAGCTAGCAGATTAGGTACAGGAATCGAAAGATAATAAATTGGGAATACAAGTCAGTGAGTTCTTTTTCTTCCTCGTGAGCAGGAATTTTTGGCTTACATTCAAATGATTGCTTTGTCTGTAGGGAAACAAGCAGAAAATCTTTGGCATGAGTGATGTGAGTTCCCGTAAAGCTACTTGTGTTCTTCCAGTCTTCACTTTTCAGCAGAGTTGAAACTATGTTGTCCCGTGGCTTGGTGTGGCATGGGTGCTTTGCCAAATATCTAACTTGGTGGACTAAGGAGTGGACACTGTGACTCTGTCCCCATCCCATTTTTTAAGATATGGAAAAGTTGCAAGAATGGTGACCACCTAAATATACACGCCTAGAATCTGATTCACATTTTGCCATATTTGCTTAACTACACACCTCCCCCATTCATCCATCCTGGTATCCATTCATAAAACATCCAGCTGATTATTTTATGATTTTAAAGTAAATTACAGATGTTGGTACAGGTCATTCCTAAACATTTCAGTACACATTTTATATTTAGACTTCAAAATGTATTCATGGCTTCCTTAAGGTAAAATTTATATACACACAGTGAAATGTGCAAATCTGGAGAGTACCATTTGCATAATGTTTTGACAGATGCGTGCACCTGTGTAACCCTAGTCCCTCTCAAGACAGAGAATATTATTGTCACCCCAGCAAGTGCCTTCATCCTCATTCTCATTCTCTGCCCTCACCCTCTCAGTGGCAGCCACTGCCCTGTATCTCATCATAGGTGAGTCTGGCTTGTTCTTGAGCTTCATATAGATGGAATTCTACAATATTGTGTAAAGCTCGCCATGTTTTTGAGATTCACCCGTGTCGTATCAGTGATTTGATCTTTTTTGATTGCTGACTTGTGTTCTGGAGTATGTCTGCTCCACAGTTTGTATATTCTGTGAATGGATATAGGGATTATTCGCGTTTCTTTCTTTCTTTCTTTGGTTATTGTGAACAAAGCTGCTGGGAACATTTGTGTACAAGTCTGCCTAGGGACACGTGTTCTCATTTCTCATGGGTAAACACCTAGTAATGAATTGCTAGGTCATAGAGGAGGTATATGGAAACCTGACAAGAAACTGCTAGACCTTTTCTCAACATGGTTATGCCATTTTACACTCTCACCAGCAAAGAATACAAGTATGATATTTTAGATACTACAACCCTGTCTCCTATCTTCGTCAAGAGCATGCTTTGACTCGCGTTCTTCTGGGGCCAGAGGGAACCTGAGGCAGTGGGGAACATGCTGTTTTTATAGGTGGACGGGCCGTAGGAAGTCCCTGACTCTGCCTGTAAATGGGTTTAAACCGAAATTATTGCAGGCGATCAGATGAATATTTTATTTTTAGATATCTTCAGAGAAGGGAATTCCATAGGGGAATGTACCCTTGGTTGTGAAAGAAGATTGATTGAGTGCTTTCTATAAAAAGAAAAATAACCCCAAGCCCCACAGAATTTGACTAAGCTTCTGCCTGGAAACTCCCGGGGGATTTTTGGTCTGTTGGTATGGTTGATATTAACGTGGTGGAGATTCCCCTTGGACTTCATTGGCTTGGATGGCCAGCTATTGAAAGGGGTTGTGTTTGTCTTGTGGGGCAGGTCAGATTTGGCTTTGTGAAGATTCAGAGAATGACTGCCTTGTGAAAGTGATTTGGCCTCTCAATGAGAAACATGGCCTGTCAACATCGCTCTTATTGTCCTGGCTGAGAAAATGGGCCTGTGCCCCTCAGGTCCTCTAATACTTTAGTTACTCTCTGTGGTGCCAACAGCCAAACCTTGCCTTGACTGGCCCAGGAAGCGGGAAGTGAACCTATCTGTCTGAGTGGGACTCCAGGATGAATTTTTGGCATCTCATCAAGGTGTCCCAGGGCTGACCAAGCTTTGCAGGGGTCAGATGGCAGACAGCTCAGAGGCTTGAGACGTTGCCCTGTGTTTAGGGACTGTTTCTCTCCTTAAAAGCCTGATGCAGTGCCTACCACAGGGTAGGGGCACAGTAAACATTGACTGAGCGATTTCGTGACTCGTGATGCCCTTCTGGGTGATTGACTCTCTGGAGGTTGGCAGTGTTGTCAAGATGTCAGCGCCGCAATATGTATTTTACTAGAGGGCACTTTACAGTGGCTTGGAAAACACATCCAAAGGGTTTGGGCCTAGGAAAATTCTGCTCATTGTAAACTTTCATCGTATTAACACTGTTCTCTTTATAACAGATTGTAACATTGTTAATAAAATACTAAGAATTATAGCTGCCACCTGCTGAGTGCTTGCTCTTTACCAGGCACTGCTGTACACTTTGCACACATTATCTGAGTTTACTTCTTATGAGAGGCAAGTACTTATGTTGTCTTCACTTCAGCCTTGAGGAAACTGAAGCTTGTGAGGTTAACTTTCCCTAAGTTCATGTTTTTATTTTTCTAAGACCTAAGGGAAGAGACTGTGACATTCTGGTTTTTTGAAGGCAAAATCTGTCTACATCATGGATTTCCAAATACACAAAGCCATGGTATAAATAGAAATGTAAACTAGATAATCAGAACAAAGTTCCAGGAAACGATACACTGGAATCATTTTCTTTAGATTTTTTAGTTTGTTTGTTTGTTTTCATTTTGTCTTAAGCTTACTGAGTTTGGTACAGCCAGGGTCTTATACTAATTTTGATGATCATTTAAAATATTATTGGTTGATTAGGATTATAATTTTATTGAAGGAACAGAAAGACATTGCCAGCTGTGGGGTTTGAGTGTCTGGAGCCCAGCTAGTAGCCACTAGTTACATGTGGCTATTTACATTTACATTTAAATGTAACGAATTAAGATAATAGAAAATTTAAAACTCAGTCTTGCTCGCCATATTTCAAGTGACCCAGAGCCACATGTGGTGAGTGGCTACTGCATTGGTTAGCACAGATAGTATTTTTATCATTGCTGAAAGTTCTGTTTAATAGTTCTGCTCTATGTTAAGTGTTTCTTTTTTACTCTTTGGTTTAAGAATTGTTAACACACTTTGCTAGGGCTTATGCTATTTTTCACTGACAAAGGGATAAATTTAGCCAAATGTTGCTTTTATGTTTACCTTTAAAAGGTGCGTGTGTGCGTGCCTGTGATCTTTCCTCCCATTCACATTCAGTTTTTGATATACATTTGAGTCTCTCTTTTCTCCTGGTCCCCAAAGGGGCTTTCATTACTAGCAATGCATATTTTATCAAGACACTTTCTCATAAAAGATTGTACAGCAGATAAGCGATAACCACTGCTTGAACCCTGCTAATTCCCTGCTCTCCAAATAAGAATTCAGTTCAGTTTTTAAATATGCAATTGTGTGACTTACTCCCTACCTGGGCTGAATTCAGGAGGGAAAATCACTCTCAGTGGGCCAGAACCAAAGAGCTGGAAAATCAGGTCACATTCTGCAGTGATGGCTACCAGCCAGGACTGAGATGGAGGAAACACCATTTGGGGTCCTTGAAAGCTTTGTTTGGGGTTTTCCTGGATTTGACCTGCCTCCGGAGTGTAGGGAGTGATGGAGAAGGCTGGCAGCTTTGGTGTCCCGGTTACACAGGACACTGGAGGGCTCCTACTGTGGCTGTCACCTCTGCTGTGGTGCACAGTACTCCAGAATCAGCCTCACAGAAGAGAGGAAGCCACTCCTCAGGTGTTCCCAAGCAGCAGATCCAGACAGAAGTGGGAAATCAACATAAGCTATGCTTGGCTTAGCTGTTTGATGCCGACAAACTCTGATGCTATTTTATGATCCCATATTGGAGGCTTCCACACTTCTTCAACCAGGAAGCCAGCTGCACCTCACTGACAACTTTCTCTGGCATTTACATTTGAAATGTCCTAACTTGTTGTTCCATAGGTAAACCTCTTTGAGGATTAGAATTTATTCTTTATGGGGGCCTATCAGCTTTTATTTGTGTGCATCTGTGTGTATGTGTGTGTTTGTGTATGTATGTGTATGTGTATGTATGTGTATGTTCATGTGTATGTGCGTGTGTGTGTGTGTGTGTGTGTGTGTGTGTGTGTGTTTTGAAACTCCCTACTTTGCCTTTTACCCTTTGTCCTGGGGAATCCTTCAAGTTTTATGGAATAGAACTCAAGTTCCTCAGATTTGGGAGAAGTGTCGTAATAGATCTTACTCAGAAAGTTAAGTAAGAAGAGATTTGGTTAATCATAGACTTTGGTTAATGGAATCTGATCATATCATGTATTAGCAAATTTTGGAAATATAAATTACAAGAAATCAGGTTATTTATTTAAATACTTCTTTAATTTAGAGAGGTCTTCTGAGATTTTCCAGTGTCTTATGATACCTTATAAGTTCCCTTTTCAGTGTGGTATAATCATGACGGGTCAAAAGGCATCTTTATAATGAGCAACAAGTAATCCTAGTAGAGTACTAAATGGTTAACATTTATACTGCTGTTTCTATGTGTCCGAGCTCTTCTGAGCCCTGTTAAATATTAACTTACCCTACCTTATTTAGTCCTCACCCTAGAAGTAGATGTTGTGGTTGTACCCATTTCACAGATGAGAAAACTGAGGTTAAATGGCTTCCTTGAGGTCACACAGCTAGGAAATAGGGGCACCAGGATTTGAACCTCAGCAGCCTGGTTCCAGAGCCTGTATAACCAACCCCTGTGCTTACTGTTAAGAAAGGGAATTTGAGAGCCATAGATGGAATAGTCCAAATGCACTTTTCCATCCTGTACCAGATAAGTGTCTTTCCAATTCTCAAAAGATGCTGCTAAGTAGGAATTTATCATACATCTGTTAGGGGCAGGGCATTGGATTAGCTGCTGGTGGGGATGAAGAAGACATGCTTGCTGCCTTCCAGAAATTTGCTGTCATGTGGGGAGATGAGGCATTACCACAAGCTCTGGAGCTCTCCCCTAAACTCAGAATGGTACATCCAGCGGCCCACTGCACACGTCTGCGTGGATGGAGCTAGCACAGCTAACTCCTGGTTTCCTCTCCCCATCTCAGAAGACGGCCACTCCAGCCTTGCAGGTGCTGGTGACCAACTCTAGCGGTGTCTTGGATGCCCTCTTTTGCTCATCCTCTTTTTTCCAAATCATCAGTCAATCACATTTTCCACCTTCAAAACATACTCAGAACGTGACCACTGCTCACACCTCTACCCACTGTCATCTGGGCTCCCCGCTCTTGTGGCCGGTCGTGGCCAGAGTAATTGATGTCTTAGCTTGAAACCTTCTAGAGGTTCCCAGCTCAGTCACGGTAGAGCTGAAATCCTCATGGCCCAGCCAGGCCATGTGCTCTGCCTCCCCAGCCCTGTCTGACTTCACCCTGAGGTCTGGTTGACCTCCCGGGGGCCCCACACCCCAGCTTGTTTGCATCTGCTGCTGCCTGGCCTGGCCCACCCTCCCCTTTGTCCCCTGACTCGCTCTGTGACCTTCTTGCTTAAATATGACCTTCTGGGTGTGGCCTTTCCCGACCCTCGTATTTAAAACATTGTACCTCCTCCTGTGATTGCCACCTCTCCACCCTGCATTTTTTTTCTAGTGGCATACATTAAAAATGGAATTTCATGTATTGTTTTTATTTGTTTGTTGTCTGTTTCTCAGCTTCTAAGGTAAGGAACACGAGGGCAGGCTTGTTCTTTCACTGTGTGAATCTCTTCTGTTTTACTTTGCTATTGCTAGCATTTAGAAAAGGCATTGCCTATAGTAAGTGCTCATTACTTATTTATTGGATGAATCAATGATCTAGAGTGGCAATCCTGTTAGAGCTCAGCCTTGAAGGAGTATGATGGTCAATTTTATGTCAGTTTTTCCTAGGCTATGGTGCCTAGTTTTTGGCCAAACACCAGTGTTGCTGTGACTTATTTTTTAGGCATGATGAGCTTTGAAACCAGAAGACTTGGAGTAAAGCAGATTACCCCCTATCATGTGGGTGGGCATCATCCATTCAGTTGAAAGTCTTAAGAAAAAATACTGAGATCCACAAGGAAGGAGGAATTCTATCTCCAGATAGATGGCCTTTGGATTCAAGATCGCAATTATCAACTATTCTCTGGGTTTCCAGCCTTCTGGCCTTCCCTGAAGATTTTAAATTTGTCAGCCCCCCAATTTCATGAGCCAATTCCTTATAATAAGTATCTCTCTTTGTCTCTCTCTATCTGGGTACACACACACACACACACACACACCCCTGACTGGTTCTGTTTCTCTGGAGAACCTTGACTAATACAGAGGATGAGAGGGATGGGAAAGGAATGTCAGGTGGAGGTCCACTGGAGGAAAAGGGCAGTGCTGGAGAGTTCTGGGTATGTACAAAAGACTGCAGTAGCTTAGCCTGACCTGACTCTGGGGTCAACTGTGAAGGGAAACAATGGGAGGTAGGACTGGAAAGGAGGGAGAGTGGAGTGGGATCGAGGCTGAGGACTCCAGGCTGCACAGTGGATGTGATTATGCTGTTTGAGCCACATGTGTGGTGTAAAACCGTTAATGGGGGAAAAGCTGGAGACAGGAATTGGATGGATGGGGGAGCCAGATTCCAGGAAAGCATTGGTTGCTGTTGAGATGGCAGATTGGTTTGGAGAAGAAAGTAGGGGAATGGATAGCATCCACCAGCTCTGGGTGGGCCAATGTCAGGGTGAGGATGGTGGCGGCAGTGGGCTGATACTGGGGTTTGGGGCCTGGATGTTAGGAGGGCAGTGGCACTACTCAGAGACAAGAAATGCAGGAGGAAGAGCCGGCTTATCAGGCAAGGTGCTGTATTCTCTGGGGCATATTCTTCCAGAAGTGCTGAGAAAGTCTCAGGTAAAGAGAGAAAGTTCCAGGTAGAGATGTTGAGACAATTCCTTGGAGATGCCTGCCTGGAGCTGGAGCGAAGACAGACAGGCTAGGAAGGAGACTGGGGAGCTCTTGCCTGGAGCAGGTTAAGTTAGGGCAAGAGAGGGAGTGTGAGTGCTAAGGGGAAGACAAGAGCGTGTCAGTAACATTTTTGAATACACATAATACTATGTATTGGTGGTTCCCAAATTCTGTGCTAAGATACCCCAAGGCACTGCAGCAAATTCACAGGGTGGCCAAGGGATACTTTACATTTTTGAAGAAGATGCAGCATTTCTTAACATCTGTCAGATACCACACTAACTACTAGCTTGAGACACTTCACAATATCAACATCTGACACTACCATATTACTCTTGATGATGTCATATCTTTACAAGCTACATTTTGGGTTGTTGCTAAGAAAATCAGCATGGAACTGGAAATTAGGATGGTGGTGTTCAGTGTGGTTCCAAGTTTTGAGAAGTTGCACAGTGTCCAACAGATGCACACATCCCATTAGTAGGTAATCGTGGTTAAGAATGAAAGGAAAGTATTTCTTCTTTCAGTTTGTGTGTGCTATTTTTTTTTTGAAAGGCTGCTGTTATTAGGCTGTGAATAAGTATTAAGTTCTTTGAACCTAACTACTTAATAAAAGGAAGTATTGGGTGCTTTTTTTTAAGTCTAGGGTGTGCCATTAAAAAATGTACAGAGAAACTAAGGGTGCTATGAGCTGAGAAATCCTCAGAATCTCTGCCATATGTTGTTCTGGGTGTTATATATAGATTGTGAAAGAGTGCACGCAGGGATAGAAGGAGAGGGAGAAAGGGAATGGCATGAGGGCTGTGTCCAAGAAGTCTGTTTATGCAAAAATAAAAGATCTGAAGCAAAGAAGGTAAAAGTGTAAGCACTTGTTAAATCCAGGTGGTGGATCCATAGACATCTCATGTTCTGTACTTTTCCATATGTTTGAAGTGGTTTATAATTAAAATAATTTAGGAAGAGTGAGGCAAGAGGACGGAGGAGGATGGAAATGTAGGAGGTGCCTGTGCTCGCCTGGGAGGATGGCAGAGGAGACTGGGAAGGGGCGTCTGAGGTAGAAAGAGATTCAAGAGATTGATGGATGTGGAACTAAGCAGAACAGCGTGGATGAGCCCTGAACTGTGGTTCTCCGTCCCGGATGTGAGGCTGTAGGAGGATCCTGGGACCACTGAGTCCTGGCTATTAGGAGATTGGAGAGGGTTAGGAGTGGGAAAAGACGGGGTTTGCCACAAGAGCACTGATGCTCAACCCTGGCTGTGTGTTAGCATCACTTGGGGGTTTAAAAAGTAATGGTGCTGTGACCCCACCCCTAAGTGCCAGAGCATCAGGGCTTTTAACAGCTCTCCAGATGGTTCCAAAGTGCAGTCAAGATTAAAAGCCACTGCGACAGTCCAGCGTTTCTCAAATTTTACTGTGAGTCAGACTTTAAGGAATCACTTATTGCTCAAATACAGATTCTAATTCAGCAGGTCTGGGATGAGGCCTGGGATTCTGCATTTTTAACAAGATCCCAGATGCTGCTGCTGGTCTGAGGTCCACATGTTGAGTAGCAGGTTCTGAGTGGGAGCTATTTTTAGGGAAGGGTGGCTGGAGAGCAGCAGAGCAGAGATGGACTCGGGTTCAGACCCCTGCTGAGACGGACTGAGATGGTGGTAAGTTGTCGGGGTTGGAGGAGTGGGGGTAGGCAAGTGTTTTCTTCTTATAATGCAAACACCACTCCTATTAGGTGTCTTTTATTGTGTAACAAATTACTCCAAAACTTGGCAGCTGAGGAGTCAGCTCTCAACCACTCCACAATGGCACTTCTCATATAGGAGCAAGACTTTTAACACGAACTGCCTGGATTAATTATCTATTGATGGATGGCAAATTGCCCTAAAACCTGGAGGCTTAAAACAGCAAACGTGTTCTTTTGCATGGTTTCCAGAAGTGGAATCCAGAAGTGGCTTAACTGAGTGGTTCTGACTTAGGGTCTCTCAGGAGGTTGCCATGAGGATGTCGGCTGGGCTGAAGGCTGTAGGACCCACTTCCACATGGGTGTCGAGTTAGTGCTGGCTGTTGGCAGGAGGCCTTGTTGCCCTGCAGAGGGAACTTCTCCATCTGGCTGACAGAACCTCACAACGTGGCAGCTGGCTGCCCACAGAACGAGAGATCTGGGAGAGTGACGTAGAACCCACAGTGTTTCCTATAACCTAGCCTGGGAAATCACACTTATTTCCACCATATCCTACTGGTTACACAGGTCAGCCCTATTCAGTGTAGGAGGGGACCGCACAAGGGTGTGAACACCAGGAGGGTCATGGGGGACTGTCGTGGAGGCTGGCTGTGATATCCTTATTTTTTTCTTTTCTTTTTTTTTTTGAGACAGTGTCTCACTCCATTGCCCAGGCTCGGCAGTAGCGTGCAGTGGTGCAATCGTGCAGTGGTACGATCGTGTAGTGGTGCAATAGTGCAGTGGCGAGATCACAGTGCACTGTAGCCTCAATTTCCTAGACTCAAGTGACGTTCCCTCTTCCCAGCTTCCCAAGTAGCTGGAACCCCAGGCACATGCCACCATGCCCGGCTAACTTCTTTAAAAAAATTTTTTTGGTAGAGACAGAGTATTGCCATGTTGCCCAGGCTAGTCTTGAACTCCTGGGCTCAAGTGATTCACCTGCCTTGGCCTCCCAAAGTGCCCCTTATTGTTTCAACCAAGAAAACTTGAAAATGTAGCCCATAGTGTCATCACCCAGAAAAAAAGTTCTGCTCACATGTGGCTTATGTCCTGCTAGTTTTTTAAAAATATGGATTTTGTAAACAAATACACAGGCACTTAAAAAAAGTGGTACCATACATTAATATGGTTTGATCTAGATTGTTCTTTACACTTGGCATTGGATCAGGAACACTTTCAACGGGTACATTTTAGTTATCCTAGGGTTTCTTAGACTCTGTTTCAGGACAGCAAAATCTGACACCATCTGAATACTCGACTGAATTTTTAAGTTTAATTTATATTTCTGGATCTAGAGAGACGTTATCATGTAAAGACTTCTTTATTTGGATGATCAGTTCTTACTTCGGATGACTGAATGAAGTAATAAACATGCCTGAGTCTTCAAATACAGAATTTGAGTGCAGAAATAAAAAATGGGTTTGCCAGCTGATCCAGCATCATTGCATGTAATTGCCCCATCTCTGGTTGCTTGTCACGAGCTGTTGGCATTTGTTAAAATTAGCTTTACAGGCTGCCTCAGATTAGCAGCAAGTGTGGCAAATGAGGGCTTACTCTTAATGAAACTAATTTGTATTTGAAAATATAACTACATTTATTGCCCCCATTATTTAAATGTGTGCATGCTAGTTGATAGTAAAAATGAACTTTTAAACTAAGCCTTTTCTACATTGCAGCTGAAAAAGCATCTTTTAGGAAGGTGATGCTTTTGAAGTGGTTTTCCAGTACTTTTATGGGCATCTTGGGAAGCATTTCAGAAACAAATGAGAATATTTTAAAAATAATAATTTAAACATTTCAGCATTTAAAATGACACAGGACATTGTGCCTGATTGTTGGTCAGCTTCTTCTGGAGCCAAGTATTTGGCAATGTGCTGTGTGTGTGTGTGTGTGTCTGTGTGTGTGTTTTGTTGTAGACAAGTCTTGCTCTGTCACTCAGGCTGCAGTGCGGTGGTGCGATCATGGTTCACTGCAGCCTCGCAATCCTGGGTTCAAACGATCCTCACACCTCAGCCTCCCAAGTAGCTGGGATGACAGGTGCACACTACCACACCCATCTCTGTGTTTTTTATAACAGTGATTTGCTCTGAATGCTCCCACATTCTCAGTCAGCCACACCACACCATGGGTATCTCCTTATTGTCTCTGTGATCTCCCTGAGGGCAGGGCCTGGCCTTCCCAGTTTTTCTGTTTCCTAACCAAGTGCCTGACTCAAAGCAGACCTTAATAAATGTGTGTTGAATGAGTGGATAGATTAATGAATTTGGAACATAAGTTTCCTCCCTCATGGAACTGGTAGCTCCCGTAGGAAGCCCATCTACCTTGTACCAAAGAGACATCCTGGTTTAGGTTTGATTCAGCCAGAAAATTTTCCAGAACATCACAGTTAAGGGGTCTTTGCTTCCAGATCATTTGCAATGTCTACCCATCCTCTTCTTGCAGTTCAGGTCCTGGAACCTTCTTCCAATTACCTTATTTTCCTCTCTAGAAAGCATCTATTTCCTAATTACCCTTACCAATTTCTGCTAGATAATTGTATGTATATTTTGACTATTTCCCCACTGTTTCATAGGAATGGGAAAAGACCTCCTCCATTTCCTCTACCTTTGAAGACTTCTTGGAAAGTTTTTCTTGGTACTTTGATACTTGGGAGACCCATACACGTAGTTGCAGGGATGTCTGCTGAAAAGACAAAAATATAAAAAGAGAAACAAATGCCTGGAGAACTGTCAGTCAAAGCTGATCCAACAATGAACTCACACATAAAACAGGTAACCTGATTGACATCAGGTGTCAATGTGAGGCAAGCATAGGAATTTGGAAGGGTGGAGCTGTGTGAGTAGGTTGGAGCATAGGTGAAGAACTGGGGGAGTCTCACTAGACACAGGTGACTTTTAGCATGTGTTATTTGCAAAAACAAACAACAACAGGAGAAATAGTCGGTGAATAGCTCCTCTGGGCATGATTCCACCTAGTGAGCTGATACCCCAGTTGAGCAGGGGCAAGTCCACTGGTCTTTGAGGGGTCTCACTTGCCATACACCTCTCATGGCATCAGCATCTGGCCATCCTGCATGTGTAAAGAGAAACATTTTTCATTAACAGGGCCCCTGCACTTACCATATAACTCAACAACCCCACTCTTAAGTATTTACCCTAGAGAAATGAAAACTTATGTCCACATAAAAACTTCTATGTAAATGTTTATAGCCACTTTATTCATAATCAGCCAGTGCTGGAAACAACCCAAATGCCCTTCAAAGGGTGAGTGGCTGAGACGGGAATCCTAAAAGCAGGCCGACTTCAGCAGGTGCCAAGGAGGAGGCAGGCCATGGTCATTTTGAGCAGACTTAGTGTGTAAGTTGCTTACGGTATAAATGAACCACTCCAAAACTTAGAGGCTTAAAACAACAATGGTAGCGTATTTTGCTCAGGAATCTGCAGCTTTGGTAGGGCTTGGTGAAACAGCTTGTCTTTGCTTACCATGGCATCAGCAGCTTGACTGAGGCAGAAGATCTACTTCCAAAATGGCAAGTGGGTTCTGACTGTCAGATACTCTCCACATGGGCCCCTCTTTGGGCTTCTTGAGCTTCTTCATGGTATGGTGGCTGGATTTCAAGAGCAGGCATCCCAAAAGTCAGGGAGTGAATGCTCTCAGCTTCTTAAGGATGGGTCCAGAAACTGGAACTGTGTTATTCACATATTCTATTGGTCAAATAGTCACGGAGCCCAAATTCAGGGGAATTGACATAGACCCCTCCTCTCAATAGGCTCAATAGAAGGAGTGTGAGTGGATTTTGGAGGCACATTTAAAAACCATTCTACTTATCGTTTACCTTCTACCTTACCAGAGACTTTGACCCATGTGAGAGAGATCCTTCTACTGAGACACTCCCTGAATGTCTGTGTGAAGGAATGTGCAGCACATCCGTGTCTTCTGCCTGCATCTTGCAGAGCTATTCCTTAGACCCTTCCCTGTGCCTTCCCTCCCACTGCCTTCAAAAGCAAGATACCCATCCATTGCCTCCATCCTCTTGCAGGATTCTAATGTGAGCATGGTTTGGGAACGTCACATGGTAAATAGTACAGTCTACAAAACTCTGTGATCATGTGCAAGGCACTGTTACACCTTGTTTTTCCTACTTTTTGTAAGCTAGATTTTCCTGACTTGTTTTGAGCATAGTATAGACATTTTTGGAATGATGTAAAAGTCTTTCCTATTTTGACAGGGGTAGGAGTTGGTGGAAGAATCCAGGGAGAAATAAAAGGAATGCAGGTGTGGCAGCAGGGAGCAGGGTAACTGCCTCTACACAAAAGAGTAGGAGAAACACATTCACACTAAGGTTTTGATGGCCAGCAACTACTTTCTGTGTCTCCCTGTCCAGAGAGGGCTGTGCTTTAAAAACAGTTGCTTAACCAGGGTTGCATGCACTCCAGAGAAATCAGTCTCTAAAATGTGAGACCCAAGGATTCAATGATATTACAGTTTCGCTGCTGGCTGCTATTAAATAAAAACTTGATACAAATTAAATCTAACAGAGTTTGAATGAGCAAAGAAAAATTCATAAATTGGGCAGCCTCAAAACCAGAACATATTCAGTGACCTGCCTGAAATACATCCTGGCAGTGTTTTGTGTACAGAAAAGAGAAGTGAGGTACAGAGACAGCTGGCTTGGTTACGTTAGTTCACTGCCTGTGATTGACTACATCTCTGCTGCTGTGATTGGCTGAGACTCAGCTGTTGGTTACATAGTGTACATCCTAAGTTAGGCTTTCACTTAGTTTACCTACTAAACTAAGTTGCAATGCCTTATGTAATAACTCAAGTATGGAGGCATCCTCCAGCCACATTTGATTTAACATACTGTTTATCTTTTCTGTGTCTGATCATATGGATGATTTTCCCAGAGCCCCTTTATGTCCTGCGATATCAAGCACAGTGCCCTTTGGGATGAGCTGGGGCAGAAGCCTCAAGGTTGGGACAGTCTGATTGAAACGTTAAACTCAAAGTTATGAATCACAAGAGTTTTCTAATGCTTCTTGGTACTCTCCTGATCCCCACCCCAACCCTTTCCAAATCTTTCTTCTCATCCTGGTAATGCTCTTCTTTCTGCTATCAAGGAAGCTGTCCTTTATCAAAGAAATTACATTTAAATTAAAAATTATAGACAAAATAAAATCATACTAAAGTGGTAGTGGCTGCCAGGAACTTTGTTGTCCTTCCCATGGAGGTATTTGCCATTTCAAAGGAGATACTTAGGAAAGGTAATTCTGATTTCAAAGGAATGAACCTCTAATACTAGAATTTACATAATAAGGTAGCAAAAGTGGGAGGATTTTGAGGAAGAGGTTCCTTCTTGGAGGTCTTCAAACACCCTGCCTTCCAAAGCGAGGCAGGTCTACCTGAGTAAGGCAGCAGGGTGGGCGTGACTGCCTTCCCTTGCTTGCCAGCCTACCCACGCCTTACTCAGCCTTGCTCCCATCAGAGTCTGCAGCAGGTCCTGCTGCCACCCTTTAGAACCTGCTGCCAGCCTGATAGAGAGAAGAGTCCTTCCTCCTTTTCAGAACTCTGTAGTGTATGCACAAGCGGCTTATTGGATAAGCTAGACTCAGATGAACATGCCTGCTGTAAATGTTGCTTCAGTTTTTATTCGGAAGAGTTGAGACCCAGTACATAGATGATTTTGTGTTTTGCCTTTATTCCATCCTAACGTTATTGTTGGAGATGTATCTGTGCATTTGTAAGGTCACAGATTTGTTTCTTATTTTTGAACATTTTAGTCTAAGTATGGGAAAGCACATAAAATCAATACGGAGACTGCTCAGTGGCCCAGCGAATCATCACAAACTGAACACACCAATGTAACTGGCACCCAGATCAAGAAATAGCAAAGCTGGCACCCCAGAAGCCCCCTCATCCTCCTATGCTGTCACTGTTCTCCCAAGGGTAACTCCAGCTTCTAACACTGGAGATGAGTGTGGCCTGTTTTGGAATTCTGCATAAAGGGAGAAGAAAGAATGTCATTCTTTGTGTCTGGCTGACCCCACTCCCATTCCTTTTTTATTTTTGAGCTTCATTAATGTAGTGTGTAATCTTAGTTTCTGTGTTTTCATTGCTTTATAATATTTCATTGTGTGAATGTACCACGATGTATTTATCTAGTTTCCTGGAAGGTGTTTGGGCAGTTTCCAGGATGGTGCTGGTATGAATAGCGCTACTGTTAGCATTCTGGTGCATATCTCCTGATGCCCATGTGTATACATTTCCATTGGTATATACCCAGGATAGGAATTTCTGGGTCACAGGATAGGAATTTCTGGGTCACAGGATAGGTGTGCATTCAGCTTTCCAACATATTGTCAGTTTTCCAAGGTGGTTTGTACCAATTCACACTCTCACCATCAGTGTAGGGGAATTTCATTTGCTTCTTATACTTGCCAACACTTGGTATTATCAGTTTTTAAAATGTTGGGCTATTCTGGTAGATGCCTGTTAAATCTCACTGTTGTCTTCCCTTCACTTCCCTGATGAGTCATGAAGTTGAACTTCTTCTCATATGTTCCTTAGCCATTTGCACATCCTCATGGGTGTTTGTTGAGGCATTTCACCTGCCTGCATTTCACCTGTCTGCATTTCACCTGTTGGGTAGTATATCTTTTCCTTATCGATTTGTTAGGCATTCTCTGGTTCATGGTGGATGTGAGTCCTTTGTTGTATGAATGCCTTAGTGTGCAGGAGCCAACACATGCTGGCCTTTGAGAGCTGATTTTAGCATCTCTTCCTAACTCCGCCTTTGGTAGCATCATGCTTGGCAGCTTGAAATCTGCCATGGTGGGTGTGTTTACACCACAGAAATAGGCAAACTACAAATCGGGGCTTCCTTTCCTTCTTGGAGAGCTGGCTGACCAGTGCACCACTTGACAAATGAATTGCAAATAGCTTATTTCAGTCTCTGGATTGCCTTTTCACTCTTTAATGTACGTTTTGAGGAACAGAAGTTTTAAATCTTAATATAGCCCACTTTATCAAAATTTTCTTTTGTTGTTAGAGGTCCTCTTTAAGAAATCTTTGCCTCTATTTCCATATTTATTTATATGGCTAGCTAATCATAATCAGTTTTGCTTAACTCCCACCCTACTGAAGCAGCACTGCCGTAGACAGTTATTAAGATTGTCCCCAGCGGGTAGACAGGGGCTTAGATCTAGACCTTGCTGTGCTCAGTAAGGCATGGCTGGGACAGAGCTGCATTCCTCAGAGGAGGGGGCGCCTCTATCTAATTTTCACAAAGGCACCATATGGGCTAGTGGTGGGCCCAGGTCTCTGACACCCGAAACCCCACGCTGCCTCTCCAAACTGCGCTGCCTGCCCTTTCCCTTCAGATGGGGCAGCTTCGTGCCTTTGCTCTTGTGTGCCTCCATCCCTGCATCCTCACATCTGGAGCCTGTCCAGCAAAGCCCATCCCAAATATCCTCTCCAGGCTCCTGCCATTTTCCCATCTTGTACTAGGCTAACCTCCTTGAGAGCAAAGACCACACTGTCTGAATCGCTGATAATGCTTTTCCCATCGTAGGCATGAGTAAATCTTCATGAATGAGTGATGTGGCGAGCCTTTCGGCTCTTTGCAGTTCTGTTCTAGTGGTAATAGTGCCCATCTCGCCAGGTTACCTATTCCCAGCACTTAGAAGCTTCCTTGTTCATTTCTCTTCTGCTTTGCCCCAGTGGATGCCAGCCAGTTTGCTTTTCAGCAGTTCAATATGCAGCCGTTTAGATATCAGCTGTTTTATCTGCAGAACTACGGAGTATGTTACAAGTAATCAGTTCATGCAGATTGCACATAAATCATGTCTGCTCTGGCCCTTTGGATACTGATGTTCCCTTATTAAGGCATAAGTAAGCCTTCCTGTTCTCATCCACTCTTTCAGACTTTTTTTAATGACTGAAAAGTAGAGGCTGGTTGTCGTTACACCACCTCCTTCCACTCCGCCCGCCCCATGCCCGCGTTGCTTTTTTGAGGTTCAGTTTGTTTTTCTGGAGCTTGCCAAATTGCCTTAGGAAGCTGGGTACCTTGTAAATGAATTAAGCAAAAGGAAACTCTTATCTCTAAAAGGAAGTGGTCACTGTGTTTCTGTGTGTGATATTCTTGGCTGGTTAATATTTTTGTGAAATATATTCCGATGGCAGCAGTGGTACCCCAGAGAGGAGGGAAACATCGCTTATGCTTAGTACACAGAGGGAAATATCTTCTGCTGGAATTGGGGGAGTGGATCAAAAGCTGTTTAATGAAAACCATTCTGCCCAAATAAACAGAGAGCCTTCATTGTTTTTAATCTCATGAACAATTGGAAGCTTGGCTCACTTTAATGTGCACATTACTTTAACATTCTTTATTTTCTTTTCAAACTGTAACTACAGATCTCTGCTCTAACACACGTGGATTTCCGCTTCCAGTTGCTCTATCCCTGCTATTAGTGTTCAGTCAGTTTTCATTTTGGTCTAAAATGACTCTCTAAGAGCATGGATGCATACTAATATTTCCTGCAGTTTGGTCTGAAAAAGAAGAAAAAGGGGGACTTTTAGACAAGGTCCGTAAAAACACTACCATCTACTTATAGAGATGTTTTATGAATATAAATTTCCTGTCTAAATAATTACTGTTGAGGGTAGAAAGGACTTGGAGTTTGGAAATTGTAACAACTTATTCTGTCTTAGCAACCACAGTGAAGGTGACACAGCTCTTGTTTTTTTATAGATGGGCTGACACTATAATGCACCATATTGCTTTTTGGATCCCATTTTTTATTCATGGATACAGATTATAGTGGAACTGAGGCAGTGGGAGGTATTATTTTCCTCAGATGGGGAAAAAATGTATAAAACAGGTATGCTTTTGATGTCATCTTAAAAAACATCTCAGGATGGCTGGTAATAGTATCTTAGCAGAAGGAGAAGCCAGCCTGGGTATGGAGCACAGTCCTCTGTGTTCAGGTTATATATTAAATTATACTCTGAGTTTCAGAAAGGCTGAGGTCTGTCATGTATTCTTCAGGAAAATTACGGCTTCTTTTATACTAGGGTGTTTGAAGACAAAATCTCAGAAAAAAAATCACCTCCCCATCTTTTACTTTGGCCAGCAGCTGCTGAAATGGGTTGCGGATTGAACAAGTTAGAGAAGCGTGATGAAAAACGGCCTGGGAATATTTATTCAACTTTGAAGAGGCCTCAGGTGGAAACCAAGATAGATGTGTCCTATGAATACCGTTTCCTGGAGTTCACGACTCTGAGTGCCGGTGAGTACACGGGGTGCGTGTGGACAGAGGCAGGCAGGGTCTCCAGCAGGAGCCTGCAGGGGATGAAGTGCAGTTGGAGAGCTGAATGGGTGGGGCTGTGAAGAAGTGAAAAGGGCAGGCCTGTCTCAAGGGGGCAGCTTACAGAGATCCAGATTTTTATGTGAAATCTCTCACTTTTTGAAAAATAATGGGCAGGTGTGGAGGCTCACACCAGTAATTCCAGCACTTTGGGAGGCCAAGGCGGGTGGATCACCTGAGGTCAGGAGTTCAAGACCAGCCTGACCAACATGGTGAAACTCTGTCTCTACTAAAAATACAAGAAATTAGCTGGGTGTGGTGGTGGGTGTCTGTAATCCCAGCTACTCAGGAGGCTGAGGCAGGAGAATCACTTGAACCTAGGAGGCAGAGGCTGCAATGAGCCGAGATGGCACCATTGCACTCCAGCCTGGACACAATAGAGCAAGACTCTGTCTCAAAAAAAAAAGAAGCAACTAATTACAGTTTTGACAAATAAAAATCATGTGTGAGCCAAGCAATATACATGCATAGGCTAAATTTGGTCCATGAGCCAACCAGTTTGCAGACTGTTTTATAGCAAGCCCCATGGAGAAGGAAGGTTTGCCTCCTCTCTCATATGAATCTGCCCATCTGCCTGTCCACCCAAACTCACCTGCCTGTTGTCTGCTGTCTTGCAAGAGGACTCATTCATCTGGGCTTGGCCTTGCCTCGGCTGAGCCAGAAGGAATTGGGTCACCTACGATACAAGTGTCCAGGGACTAAGGAAACAGGAAATGGCCCAGGAAGACTGTCAAGGGATGGTCAGCATCAGCATCAGAGCATTTGCTGAGCACCTGCTGTGTGCAGAGTGTTGGGCCAGTGTCGGGGGAGGTTGTGAGGTGGGTGTCCTGGCATCTTGGAGTGTTCTATCTGGTGGGAGACAGAAGACTCATACAAATGAAAAAAAAAGAAAGAAGAATGCAACGGTTTTAACCATGAGTTAGAAAACACTTAAGACATGTTTTTGGAAGAGGAAGAACATGCTCTTCTTTTTAGGTCCCAGGAGTTTGAGAGCAAAAACTGGGTACTGTGTAATAAATTCATCTGAACACATTTTCTCCCTGGACTTCTCGGTATTCTTTAAGCTTCTATAAGCAGAAAGGAGAATGAGTGGGAAAAGCCTTCGTGTTCATGGATTTGAGACCTGGTTCTGCTTCAGAGTAACTGGGTAAATCACTGAGCCTCGCAGGCCTGTGGTGTCCTTATGTGTGAAAGGAACACGGGTGTCCACTTTGTGGGGTGGTTGTGAAGATTAGAAGGGGTAGAGATGTGTGAAGCTCTGGCACAGTGTCTGGCGTGTCTGCAAGTGTTTTCTTCCCCCCTTCCTCCTCGGCTACTCTTTCTGCTGTGACTCTGTGCTGAGGCTTCAACTGCTTCTTGAGCCCTGAGAGAGGACAACTGAGTGTCTCTTCAGGGATATTCTGTGCATTCCCCCCAAGAAGTCACCAAAACTGAACCCAGCATCTTTCTTTTCAGATTGCTTCCTTCCGGTGCCCTTGATGAGTCAGTCATGCCACCACGGTCCTCTTAAATGTATAGATAGCTATGACCATGCCCTGTCTCTGCATGCATTGCCGTTCCTTCACCCAAGCCCATTAAAACCACATCTGTAAATGCCTCTAATATAGCTAATGTAACACACAGTTATGTAGAGAAGTTGGTTATGCGTTTGGTCCTCCATTTATTTGTGCAGTAAATATTTGAGTGCATACAGCATGCTGGACATTGTGGGAGGATTAGGGAAAAAAACAAAAGCATGTCTAGGAGAAAGGATTGGAAGGAAGTATACCAAGGTGTTAAGTATTGTTAGGATGCTGAGATGATGGGGGAATTCTTTTTTCTCCCTTTTGCAGTTTTTTTTTTTTTCATCGTGGTTATGTGTCTTTCATTATTATGAAGAGTAAGTTTGCTCCCAAGAACCTTCATGAACACATGAAGACACATGACGATTCCATGTGGTGCTTTGCCTTCCTGCTGCTTCGTAGCCGATCTCTGAATGATTTCCCTGACCTCGTTATTTGTTTGTTTCCCTGAGTTTCAGCTGCAGCATCCACACTGCTTTTGTGCATTGTGCTGTTCTTAATGGAATTATCTTTTGCTTTCTGATTATGAAATAAACATGTACCCATTATAATGAGCTAGGACAACACTTGCGGGACATCCCATGTGCCTCCCAGCTCCTGCCCTCCTCTCCTACAGATCCTGCCAGTCCTTTGCTCAGAGCTCTGCTGTGGCTCCCACCACACTAGGAGTCGCACAGCTCCCCTTGATCGCATTCTCTCCTTGTCTTTGGTGTTCTGCTGCTTTGGCCTTGTTCTTTCGTGAAGCTACCAGGCCTCCTCCGGGCTTTTGTACTGCCTGTTCCTCTGCCTGGTCGCCCTCCCCAAGGATCCCCTTGCTCATCTTCTTAACCGCCTTCTCTCTGAAAGTTTCCTTGACCATCTCTTTAAAATTTCTACCTTCTCCCCAATTCCCCATGTCTTTCCCCTCTTGATTTTCTCCATTGCACTTCTTACCATGTAACCTGCTATATATCTTGCTGATTGCTATTTCTTTCCTCTTTGTTGTCTGCCTTCCTTCATTAGAAGATAGAATCCCTTCCCATGAGTGCAGGGATTTTCTCTCTTTTATTCTCTCCTGTTTCCTCGGTGCTTCGGACAGTGCCTGACAATAGATAATCAGTAAATATTTGCTGAATGAATTCTTACCATATATTTTTATATCCTACTTTTTTGCAACTTAGCGTTGTACACTGAGGCGTGCACCCTGTTATCCCTATGCTCAGAAAGTATGAAAGTATGATTTAATGGCTATATATGATTTAATCACTCAGTGTACCATAATTTATTTAGTAGTCCCCTTTTATTGGACATTTAAGTTATTTTGGGTTTTGGGCTATTACAAATAATGTTGTGATAAGCAATGTTGTCCATAAATCTTTGTACACATTTCTATTTCCTCAGGAATTACTGAATTGAGGGATGTGAATGTTGGCACTCTTGATAAATTGCCAAGTTGCCCTGTAGAGAGGACCTGCTTGTATAAACCACATCTGATTCTGTACAACTCTTCAGGGGGTTCCCCCAGATGGATGCAGTTGAGGTTCAAGCCAGAGCTCAGGGCTTTCTGTAGCTTGGTTTTGCCTTCGCAGATCCCCTGCCTATTGTTCCCTAGAGGACAGTGTGCTATGGCATTGCCTGCTGCCCCCGCCCAGCACCCTCCTTTCTCTGCTTCCCCGTTCAGTGCAGGCAGCTCTTTCTGCACAGGCCCCCATCTCTTACTGCTTGCCAGAACCCACCCACCTGGAATTGCTCCTTCTTGACAACCATTCTATCAGAATTACTCTCTCGTGCACGCCTGTAGTTTGTCAATACCGTCCTTTTGACACTTTGATTACATCATATATTAAACCTATTTGTGTTTCCCTTAGGGCAAGGACCAAGCCTTGTTTATCTTTCTGTTTTTCTTCCTTGTTCAGCTTTCTAGCTGAGATGAGCCTGTCCTGCATAGTTGGGTCCTAGTAAACCTAGAAGTAAATGCTGACTCCTTTCCCTGGTGGTCTCTCATGTTTTTCTCCCAGGAGTTCTAACGAGATTATTCTTTATTCTCCAGAATGAAGCTGACGTTTGTTGAGTGCCTACTATGTGCCCAGTCCTGTGATAGGACATTACATCCTAACCTCATTGTCCTTTCTTTCTTTGTGTTTTTTGAGTCTTGCTCTGTCTTACTCTGGAGTGCAATGTTGCGATCTCAGCTCACTGCAATCTCTGCCTCCCAGGTTCAGGCCATTCTCATACTTCAGCCTCTTCAGTATCTGGGATTCCAAGTGTGTACCACTACACCTGGCTAATTTTGGTATTTTTAGTAGAGATGGGTTTTCACCGTGTTGGCCAGGCTAGTCTCAAACTCCCGACCTCAAGTGATCCACCCACCACGGCCTCCCAAAGTGCTGAGATTAAAGGCATGAGTCGCTGAGCCGGCCTGATCTCATGTTTCTGAAATTTTCCAGATTTATCAAAGTATAAATGAAGTACACTATATTGCACATATTTAAAGTATTCAAACCCATAACACCCTCACCACATCAAGATGCAGAACATTTCCATTGCCCCAGAAGTTTCCTCATGACCCTTTGTTATCCCTCCAACCCCAGACAACCACTGATATGCTCTCCATCACTGATTTTTTTTTTTTTTTGGAGACAGTCTCGCTCTGTTGCCCAGGCTGGAGTAGTGGCACAATCTCGGCTCACTGCAATCTTCACCTCCTGGGTTCAAGCAATTCTTGTGCCTCAGTCTCCAGAGTAGGTGGGATTCCAGGCGCCTGCCACCACAGCCAGCTCATGTTTGTAGATTTAGTAGAGACAGGGTTTCACATGTTTTCCAGGCTGGTCTTGAACTCCGGACCTCAGGTGATCCACCTGCCTCGGCTTCCCAAAGTGCTGGGATTACAGGTGTGAGCCACCTCACCTGGCCTCCATCACTGATTTTATTTCCCAGAATGTTATGTAAATGGAATCAAATAGTATGTACTCTTTTTCAAAACCTGGCTCTTTTCATTCACTCAGCTTACTCATTAAAGATTTATTTACATTGCTTGGTATGTTTTCTGTTTTACTGCTGAGTAGTATCCTGTTTGGTGGTCGCACAGTTTGTTTTTCCATTTACCTATTGATAAACATTTGGGTTGTTTCCAGGTTTTGGTTGTCACAGGTTAAATTGCTGTGAACATTCCTCTTTGTGTGGCTTCTGTCATTTTATGTTTGCAGTAAACCAGTGAGGTAGGTGGATACACTCATTTCTTTTTGCAGATGAGGAAATGGATACTCAGAGAGGTTAAGTAACTTGCCTGAAGAGCCAGTGCTAGGAAGTGGTGGGGGGAAGAATTGGAATATAGAATTCTAGAACTTTGGGCATCAAAGCTCTTGTGATGCCAGCCTCCAAGATGCCAGGCAAATGGGCATTAACACCAACTGGAATGTTGCTGTCAGAAAACTTATTATCATGCAGAAGGGTACAAGAAGATTCCTCTTCCATTAGGTTTTGGCCATAGCAGATTTTTAAATGACACTCTATACACTGATTTTTCATGGAGAATGTGCTTATTTACTCTTAGGCAAATGCAAGTCAGGGAAAGGTGGCCCATGTCCACCTGATGGCTTAGGTAGGAAGGGTGCCATGTGCATTTTCAAAAAAGTCAGGATCACAGTTAACACTGTTGAGTTTGTCCCTTGCTTAAAGCTCGGTGCTGTTGGGGAAGATACTGGAACATGCAGCCTCACTTGTGGGGTTGGCAGAGGCGAAAGCAGCAGGAATCTTACGGTGAAGCACATAAGCTGCCAAAAATCTCAATTCTGAGTGATTTGATTGGGTCTTAAATTTTCAATTAACTCTGGTCACCGAGGGATGAACCTGCCCTTTGATGGGTTTCATCACAGATGGAGACCCGTAAAGCATCACAATTTCTGCAAAATGGTACCTCATTATGCCTTTTATGTGTGCGTTTTGCCAGCCTCTCTGTGCCAGGCCACTCTAACACCACTTGAAAGCTACCTGTGTCAGCTCTGTGAAAATCAACAGTGTTTTATGCACATTTGGTGCCAGGGACGGTTGGCACAGCGAGCAATCTGGGTAATGAGGCCAGTGCCCAGGGCTTGGGCCTTCCTTGAACTGTCCAGTCCTGCACTGGCCAGTATAAGAGCCATCAGTTACATGGTATTTATATGTAATCATTAATTAAAATAAAATAAAGAATATAGTTCTGTCACACTAGCCACATTTCAAGTGCTCAGCAGCCATGTGTGGCTGGTGACTGCTACTGGACAGTGCAGATAGAGAACATTTTAATCATCGCCAAAAGTTCAATAGGATAGCGCTGTTCTAGTCTGTTTTCAGAGAGGAAAACTCGGTTTCAGGTCAGAATCTGTGCATCTAACTCATAACAACATACCATTTTATCATGAAGATTTCCCTTGGGTTCATAGTGACCATAGGAGGATGACTCATTGATTTCACAAATATTTATTGAAGGTCAACCTTAGGCCAGATGCCATGTCTTGGGGACATGTGGGTGAGCCAGACAGGAGGTGTTCCTGGGTTGCCTTAGTCAGTTTGGGCTGCCATAATAAAATGCCACAGACTGGCTTAAACAACAGATGCTTATTTCCTTATAGTTCTGGATGCTGGAAGTTGCTACCCTGGAGATCAGGGTGCCAGCATGGTCGGGTTCTGTTCAGGGCTCCCTTGGCTTGCAGACAATAGCCTTCTCATGCGTCCTCACATGGCAGACAGGGAAGGAGGGAAGTCGGGGGTTGGGGAGGAGACGGAGGGAAACGGGGAGAAAAAACAGGAGTGAGCACAAGCTCTCTTGTGTCTCATCTTGTAAGGACACTAATCCCATCAGATTAGTGCCCCATCCTTATGACATGACTTGACCGTCATTACTTTCTTACTCCAAATGTAGTCACTTTAGGAGCTAGGGCTTCAACATATGATTTGGAAGGACACAATTCAGTCCATAGTATCAGATCATAGATTGGTACTTTACATTGGTTCAAATTCTCTTAGAGCAATGAAGAACCAGTACTTGATGCTAGAGTGATAGAGACAGATGGGATGGTGGTAGCCCAGGCTTGATGGAGGAATCTGTGTGTCAAGGACGGCTTGAAGTCCTCAGATGGATTTGGAGTTTTATGCACATTTGGTGCCAGGGAGAGTTGGCTGTTACTCAGGCAAAAGATGGGAGGAAAGGGTGGAAGAATATAATCTTTTCATGAAGAGGGGACAACTTGTGGGAGGGACCGAAATACAGAGATAACACTGCATATGTGAGGAGCTGCAGGCAGTTCTGGTTGGAGCATGTTCTTTGGGGGAGAAGAAAGTAGTGCCAGATGATGAAAGGTCTTAGGTGTTTGGCTGAGAAGTCTAGGCTCAAAAGCAGTGAAGGTTTTTAAGATGGAGGGGATGTGGGTGATATCAAATTCTCATTCTGGAAAGATTTCTCTGGATTTAGAATAAAGAAGGATGGAAGGGGCAACACTGGGGGAGAGGAAATCACATAGAAACCATTGCAGTCATCAGGTAAGGTAAAGGTGGCCTCTGTCAAAACAGAGGCCGTGGGGACAAGGAAAGGGGTGGGAGCAAGAGAGATTAGGAGGTGGTCCTAGGGACTGCCTGGCAGGTGAAGGAGAGCAGGAAGCAGAGGAGGATGTGGGCGTGCTGGGCACCTGGGTGGATGGCACAAGGGCCCCACAGCCAGATGCCGAGTCTGCTTTAAAGCATTTTCCAATAATGCTCTCACATGATAACTCAAGTAGCCCTGAGAGCTGGAGGGAAGGTATTATTTTTCTTTTCTTTTCAGATGAAGAAATTGATTTGACAGGTAATAAATAGTAAGTGGGACCAGAATGTTTCAGCTCTTGCCACTCAAAGCTTATCCACTGCACATGAAACAGAGCTCAGCGCCAACTGCCAGTCCACTGAAGGGTGTCTCGGTGATATTTGTTCAAATAACTTTATTGAATTATAATTTAAATCCAATGAAACACACCCATATGAAGTGTCTGGGGTGATGAGTTCTAATAAGTGTGAACATCTGTAGAACTACCACCATACTCAAGATACAGAACTTTTCCATCACCCCAGAAAGTTCCCTCAGGTGCCTCCCTCTGACCCAGGCAACTGCTGATCCACTGTGTGTCACCGTGGAATAGTTTTGCTTCTTTTTGAATAATATGTACATAGAATCATATGGCGTATGTGTTTCTTTGTCTGGCTTCTTTAACTCAGCCTAATGCCTTTGCAGTTCAATCTGTGCTGTTGTATGTATTGAGTTCTTGCTGCTGTATGTATCAAGAATTCATTCCTTTTTGTTTCTGAGTAATATTTCCTTATTTGCATGTGCCACAATTGGTTGAATCACTCTTCTGTTGAACATTTGGGAACTTTCCAGTTTGAGCTATTAAAAAAAAAGCAAAACTGTAAATATCCATGCACAAGTGCTTTGTGTGGATGTTTTCACTTCTGTTGGCGAAATACGTAGAAGTGAAATTGTTGGGTTGCGTGGTAAATATATATTTACCTTCATAAGACATTACTCAACTGTTTTCTGAAGTGGTTATACTATTTTACATTTCCAGCAACAATGTATGAGAGTGGGTAGCTTCATTTTTTTTTCTTTGAGATGGAGTCTTGCTCTGTCACCCAGGCTGGAGTGCAATGGTGCAATCTCAGCTCACTGCAACCTCCGCTTCCTGGGCTCAAGCAATTCTCCTGCCTCTGCCTCCTAAGTAGGTGGGACTACAGGCACGCACCACCACACCTCGCTAATTTTTTGTATTTTTTAGTAGCAGTAGTAGTAGTAGAGATGGGATTTCACCATATTGGCCAGGCTGGTGTCGAACTCCTGACCTCGTGATCTGCCCACCTCAGCCTCCCAAAGTGCTGGATTACAGGCGTGAGCCACCACACCCAGTCTCATTTTTCGTAGGTAATAATCAGAGTTACTTTTTAATCAGCACCTCTCTTCTAAACAAACTAACAACAATCTTATGAGGTGGGTGGAGTCACCCTCATGGTATAAAAGAATAAACTGAGATACTGAGTTTGGAGTGGTTATAAAAGTAACTTGCTCTAGGCCCCCAAGCTGTTGGAGCTTTGCAGGATATCTTGTAGTCTTACTGAACAGCAAAGCTTTCACATTGGCTTTCTTGGTTTCCTGGCTCTTCTGCATGCTGTGGTGGATTTAAACTAAATTGAAGGCCTTCAATGTGAAAAAGTTCAAAGGTAACCGATTCACCTTTGCCTCTTTCTCAAGCTTGTCTTCTATTTCTATTCTTAAGTTCCTCCCTATAAGACATTCCCATGACATGCATTACAATTCCAAGGATCAGCCCACACTGCTGCATTTTACGAATTCCCATCTCTGTGGTTTTCCTGTCTAAGAGGACTTTAAGAACTGAACATGGGGATGTTTTCTTCGACATTGTGCTGACCGGGCTCATACTTGGATTTCGGCCACCAGCATTCTAGCCTTAAACTCTGTATATAAATTTTGGGTGGTCATGGTAATAACAGGATGACATTCCTTATTCAAGACATGCACAACGTGCAATAAATTTTCTACAGGTCCAGTTTTTCTTTGACCTCCGGTCTGGGTCATGTTAGCCCGACGCACAACTACAGAAGCAGCTGATAACCGTTGTTTACGTAAGTTGTCCTTTCAGTCTCCCTTCATGGCTGGGAAAAAGACTAATCTAAAAAAATGGATCAAGATTTCCATTATATTTTGAAAATTAAGAAGTGAAAGTTGTGGGGAGCTAAGTATTGGGGTGCCTAATGGCTGGTTATAAATCCTGGCACTATTAGCCTTTCTGATTTCATGAAAGGAGATGACAGGCCAGTTCCACGGCCTCATCCAAAACCATGTCAATCTCTAACAAAGCCTATAAAACTAATCATTACCTTAAAGGAGTGGTTCTCAACCTTGAGAGTGAATCAGAATCGCCTGGAGGGCTTGTCAAAACGCAGAGTCCTCGGCCCCAGCCTCAAAGGTTCTGATTTAGTAGGTCTGGGGCAAGGCCTGAGAATCTGCTTTTGTAATAAGTTCCCAGGTGACGCTGATGCCGCTGGTCTGAGGACCACACTTGGAGAACTTTAAAAGACCATGCAGAGTAAAATTTTGTTTCTTAATTTGAGTGGAGGTGGCAGAAAAAATCATACTAGTGTGATTTTTTTGAGTATAAAATAAATTCCATAAATATTTACTTACCTACCTATATATTATAACCAAATCATAACTTATTTCCTTTAGGTGGCTTGGAATATATTTGCGAGGACATAAAATAAGAATAGGAATAAAAATAAGAATACAAAGTGGCACGATGATTCTCAAAGTTTGTTTTAAAAAATCCCATGCCCGGCTGCACACGAGACCAATTAAGTCAGTCCCGGTGACGTGGTTTGGCTCTGTGTCCCCACCCCACCTACAGTTCACACTGCAGAACAGGTGTCCACAGACTTAGCTTAAGTCTGTGATGTCTCAGGGAGCTGGCTAGATGGATACCTGGCTGCTGGTGCCAACAGGTTCACGGTGGAATTGGGGCGCTTTACAGGGGAGGCCAAGGTAGCAACCTATGGAAAGGAAGGGAGAGAATTGGAGGGGATGAGTACTTATTTGCATTACAGGAGGATTCCTGGTTTAAAGTGGGTTTCACCATGGGGTTCCTTTAGATAGAGCCTCAAGTACTCTGAAGTGTTTGTTTTGCCTTTCCTTAATGAGGTATTTATTACCTCTCTCTAAATATGATACCTGCAGTTTAGAAGATAATAAATTCATCTATAACATTTGCAGCTCTTCAGTAGAATTGAGCATACAGTCACTGATGTCGATGGCATTTTTTGTAGGTAAAAACAAACAAACAAACAAACGTTGGAGCAAAATCAGAAGCCCTGGAGGAGGGAAGGTGGATGGCTAGAAGGGAGGCTTAAAGCAGCCCTTGATATTGCTGCATAAGGCAGGAGGCCCCAGGATCAGAGTTGGCTGGAGCGGGACTTTCTATATCACCGCAAACTTAAGCTCATCCCGGAGGGAGGCTCCTCCTGGCACAGCCCTTCATCTTCATGGCAGAAAGGCTGTTCTGTCCCTGCACCCTCCCTGGCCTCTCTGGGGATCCCTGCAGATGATGTATTATGATGGAGCAGTGGACTTGGACGTTGCTGGTGTTGATATAATCATTGTCAAGAATTAGCAATAACAGTAATAACAGCTAATGTGGCATGCATGGTGCTCAGTGTCAATTAATCCTTATAGGGATACTGATTTTACAAATGAGGAAACAAGGCTCGGTGAGGTTACCTAACGTGCCCATGTGAATGTGTGATGAGCAGCGAATGTGTGATGAGCTAGCATCAGAACTCAGGCATGCCTTCTTCAAAGCCTTTATTCTTAAGCAATGTGGACCATTACCAAAGGTCCCTCGGGCATGGCTTTGAGAAGGGTTGGCTGTGATCTGTCATTCAAGGACCCAGCTTTGATGGCTGTCTTTCTGATTGAGCCCTGCTCTAAAAAGAATTTGGCTGCATGTTTTGGCGAATCATAATAGATGGTGGGGATGAGAATAGCAACTGAGTGGTTGAGTGTTGTCTTATGTTGTGTGGTTGCAATGTAGCTTGATATATTTTAGCTCAATTAATCCTTACAAGTCTAGAGATGTTTTTCATTCTGTTTGACAAATAGGGAGCCTGACAAGTAGGGTGGTCCTGTCTTGCAGAGCCACAGCTTGGTCTGAGGACTTCCAACTCCATGTGCCCTGTGTCTTGCTGCTGCCTGGGACCCGCAAAGTCTCTGAGGGTCGGGAGCTACATTAAGGGTCATGCTCCCCATGACCTGTTGGGGACCACTTTCCTTGGGTATCAAGAATATGAGTGTTGGTCAGTAACCCACTGCAGTGTAGTGCTGGCTTCTGTTGTTCCCGGCTTTAAAATCAGGCTAGGTTTGACCTCCAGCTCAGATCCAGAAGGCCAAGTCTGAGCTTGAGTATGTGTGGATGGCTGCCACTTAGTCCCAGTTTTGTAAGTATGCCAATATCAGGACTTATCCTGTGCTGAATATAGACTCCCTCCTTTGCTGAAAATAGTTTATGCAGTAGGGTCCGGAAGCATTTTTCTTTCCTAGAAAATCACTCCTTGCTCCTCTAGGTAACATTGACTTCTGTGAAACCATCTGTTCCTTTCAATATAATTTCCAGACTATTAGATTAAACTGTTTCTCCTGACCCACTTTTGGCTTCTGTTTCTTTTCACTGTTCATTAATAAATTGTGTGGCAGAGTTCTCATGGAGAGTGTGTGTGTGTGTGTGTGTCTATTTATTTAATTTCAGTTTAGGCAAAAGCAATTGTTGGTGCAGATAAGTTATTTAATTTCCTACTTGTGTTTCATTTTTTGTTTCCGGTTTCTATAATTGCTAAGCATTGGTTTTTGTTTTTGAGATTCATGCAAGGAAGTCAATGGCATGAGTTATGAGTTGAGGTTCTGGCTGGGAGGTGTGTTAAAAACAGACCCTGTTTTTAAACAGAAGATGCAAAGATTAGTAAAGAAATCAGTTCCCATAAAACATGTCTCAAAGTGGATAAATATGCTCTTGCAGTTTGAAGAGATTTTCAAAAGATAAATGAGATAATGTGTGTGATGTAGCTTTAAGGTTTTCTGAGCAAAGCTACTATATACATCTTTGGTATTGTTGCTTTTGATGTGGCAACCAAGTCTGCTATTAGTATTAACATTATTGTTAAATGTTCGCTAATGGAAGTAATAAGATTAGATTTAAAGTGAAGGAAGGGATTCTTTACATTCCTTTGCATTCCTTTCTGAATGTAAAAACTCTTCTGCTCTTTTCCTAGCTACTCTAAAACCAAACCAAGAAGCAACACTACTCAGTCTTGTGTGAAAACGGGCTCAGGTGTGTGTGTGTGTGTGTGTGTGTGTGCGCACGTGCTCGCACATATGTGTGTAACCCAAGCAGTAAATTTCAGCAACTAAAGCTGCCTTCAGTAAAATGAAATTCCTTGCTGATGACTGTTATCTGTCAAAGCAAAACCAAATTATTTTTCTGTAGGGATTCATAAAAGCAGCCTTGGGGTAGTGATAATAATTTTTATCTAATTTGGTTAAAGCAGAAAACAAAACAAGTTAATGTTCTATGTACCCTACTAATTATTATTAGCAATATTTCTTTAAAGAATTTTATGAAGAGGCTTTCTCTAATTTCACTGAGTCTACTGTCATCTTATAGTTTGACCAGATTTCACCAGTGCTTCAGAAGACAGGAATCCTGTTGAATTTTATTTATGAAATATTTTCAAAAGCAATTCTGGTGTGAAAAGTTGATTCTGGCCTCATGTTGCGTGCCAGTGTCATTAAGTCTACAAGGTCATTTCTGCAGTTCTGTGTCTTAGGCGTGCTCTTCTTTGTTTACAGGCCAGGTCTCCTGATAAATAAAAATTACATGGGCAAGAAGTATCTGCTACAGTTAGCAGCCACTGATATGTTTTTCCATTCTGTTGCATAAACATACTTTGCAGGTGCATACACGTGATTTATCAGGAGGAGTATACATTAGTTTGACAGCCTCATTGGGCCTTTTTAAAAAAGGAAAGGGATTATTTTGCTTGGGCATCCCTAATGTAAGCTCAGAATTAGTTTATAAGCATGAGTACAACATGTGCTATGAGGAATGCATGTCGCTTTTGGCACAAGACAGGTATAATAATATATTCCCAAGGGAGCTGGCAAGCTTGTTGGGTGGACTTTTCTTTTTGGAGAAAGCAGTCTTGTCTGGCAAGGTTACTCAACAAAATTGATTCATTCAATATTTACTGATTATTCTTTTTCAGGCTCTGTGTTGAGCCTGCGTTGGTGAACAAGATGGTGAGGTCTCTCAATGTAGGAAACAGTGGCTGAAACATCCCACCAAATTCTAGAGTTTTAATGTCCTAGTCTGGTGTCGGTCTCTTCTCCCATATCTGGAAACCAGGCCAGCTTGGGCATAATAGAGTCTGTGTGTTATCTTGGAGAAGCATCTGCCATGATTTACTATTATTTGTCTTTGGCCTGCTGGACCTTGCATGCCTAGAGACTTGTCCACTGTTTGGTTGGTGCAGGAGGCCCTGGAAATCCTAAACCAAATCTAATCTTTGGGCCCACCAACCAAATGCAGCTTGGAAAAGGTACCTCAATCAAATGAGCTTCCTGGGAGTGAGTGGATTCATCAGGGCTGCTGATGCCCACAGGCTGAGCTTTGAGGGCCTTGAGCGGCCCTGGGCATGGGATCACAGGTCTGCATGGGCTCACATGGCATGGGCTCACAGGTCATCTAAGATGCCCTGGGCATGGGCTCACAGGTCTTCAGTGCATTATAGCTTGCTTGGGGAGAAATGGTTGAGATGAAGCTTGTGAAAGAAAAGTTACTGATGCTGCTTCTAACAGCCTGGGCTGAAATAATGCTGGAAAGGTGCACCAGGAATGGGGAGAAGGGCATTAAGGATTTTCTGGATTGCCTTCCATATCCTCAGACTACTGATCCAACTGTTTCTTTTCTTACCACTGTTTCTTGCCAATCTAGAAATTGTAAGTGAAAACAAAAACTTACTCCCATGTCTATAAGTAGTTTCTTATTGTGGACTTCATTTAATGAATTAGCCTAAAACAACTAAAATCCAAGAAAATATCTTTTTTCTTCATACCATTTACTTTCTTGGATATAAAGTGTGACTTCAGAGGTGGCTTAAGGCAAGTGGTGGGGACCAATGTCCCAGAGGGGTGGCCCAGCCAAGAGTTTGTTCTCCCACCTGTAAGGAATGTTAGAGTAGTACACAGAGCTGGGATTTGGGAGCCAAGTTACCTACTGAAAAAGCAACTATAAGCTCAACTTTCCTGCTTCTTAGTGTTGTGATATCGAGTAGCATGGTGGTGGGCACCTGCCAAGATGGTCCCCAGTGATCCCTGCCTGCTGGTATCATCAGCCTTGTGTACTTAGTAAATTGCTTCTAGTGAACAGGATACAACAAAAGTGATTGGTTATCACTTCCAAGATTAGGTTCCAAAGAGATCGTAGCTTCCATCTTGTGCTCTCCTGCTCTCTCTTGATTACTCCTTCTGAGGTAAACCAGTTGCCATATTGTGGGCTGACCTGTGGAGGGACCCACGTGGCAAGGAACTGAGGGAGACTTCCTGTGAACAGCCAGTGAGGAATTGGGGCCCTCAGCCCGATAGCCCTGGAGGAAGTGAATCTGAATCTTGCCAACAACCATGTGCATGAGCTTGGAAGTGGATCTTCCCCCAGTGGAGCCTTCAGATGACTTCGGCCCTGGCCAATGTCCTAAGGCCACCTCATGAAAGATTTTGACCCAGAAGCATCCAGATAAGCTGCACCTAGATTCCTGAATCACAGAAACTGTGAGAAAGTAAATGTTGTTTTAAGCCACTGTTTTGTGGTAATTTGTTATATATTAATAGATAATTCATGTAGGCAGTTTATGTTCAAAGTCTTGCTCCTGTATGAGACAACGTCATGGAGTTGTTGGAAGCACAGACTCTTGAGCCAACCTGCCTTCAAATTCTGGCTCTGCTGCTTATTAGCTGTGTGACCTTGGGAAAGTCGTTTAACTTCTCTGTGCCTCAGTTTCCTCACTGAGAGATAGGAAATGTAGCTTTTGACCCCCAGCCTCTATATTTCAAGAAGATTAGCTAGAAAGGGGTGGAAATGGGTTTTAATCGACACAGTCCACAGTCTATGTCACAGTGAGTCTAAAAATGGGTCACATTAATAGTTTTTGTAACACTCTCAAGTCACTTAAACTCCCAGACCAGGAAGCTCCTGCTTGGTTGGGGGCAATTTTCCAGAGGAAGGAACAGCTGTGAGTGCTTAGCAGCCACCACACAGCACCTGGGAGATGGGAGCACTGGTCTTTTAAAGGCCATGGACAAGAGTGGTCCCTACAGTGTTCTTCTGCTAATCTAGACGCAAATGATCACTGCGTTCATTTTCCCATTTTTGTCATTTCTTTGATACCACGGAGACACATCCATAGCATGTTTTTCTAATTTCATGCCATGGGCCTGTGGAGCAGAGCTCATCACTTCTCGAGATTAAATTATATGTTTAAGAAATGCCTTCTGCGCCAACCACAGTTATTCATCAGCCTGGTTCTAAGTGGCTAAGCCTGGCTTCCAGCTGTGAAAGTCAAGATTTGTGACATTTAAACATATTGATGAGATGCAAATGTCCTGTGGTTAGCCTTTCACAAGGCCCTAGCATTCATGTAAATAAATGAGAAGGAATTGGAAGGGGGGGCAGCAGAGCCCTCCCTTGAATTGGAAAATTGCTTTTCACTGGGTGCCAGCATCTGGTCGCTGCCGTCAGTAGTAATGAAGTTCAGCTCTTCCCATATGTCCCCAATTCATTGTGGGTTGTTTATTTGTAGATACAACTTGATTGTTTTTCTCTTTTTTCTTTTCTTTTTTTAAACTAGGTTTCTCTAATTCAGCACCACCAGCACCCCTAAAAATAAGCATCAAATTATTTGTCTATGGAAATATTTATTTAAATGATACTAGGTCTCCTCAACTTTGTGGAAGTTTCTTGTGTCTTCTTGCTGTTTTCACTGTATCTGCTTTCTAGCAGAAAAATAAAATTGCATTCAATTGACACGCTCTCCTGCTGGGAACTCAAGACATATTACGGCCCTATCTGTGTGCTCGCAGTTGTGATGAAATGGTGGAAAATCCCTAGCAACCTTAAATGAGATAGGTACAGGTGATTAATCCAGTTTCAGGAAGAAATCTAATAATTTACTCCTTTTTCCCCATTAAAGAGACACCATATTCATTGAGGTAGCTGATGCCATGTGAGCAGGAGTGTGCTTAATGGAGGCGCTATTAATAATTTACCTTAATAGTGTAATAGTTGCCATTTTTGTGACCAAAAATTTGTTTCAGCCCCTGCTTTATGGATGAAAAGTAGGATCAATTAATATTGAGTGATGACAGCCTCCCTGCAGAGAGAAAATGGGAAATCTTGGTGTCGTCATCCGCCTTACGACTAAGAAATAGCTTTTCTTAATTGTACGGAACAGAGAAACCCAGGGGGATGTAATTCATTTCTCTCCAGCTTGTGATGTAAATTGAAAGTAAAGAAAAATAACCACATGCCAGAGTGAGGGCATGAATTCAACCACTGAGCTATGTCCGATTTGTAGGATTTGCTGGAAACAAACAGACAGCTTCCCCCACGTTGGTGAGTCTCCTTTGACTGTGGCATTGTTCCAAATACCTCTTACAGCATGTGACCCAGGGTGTTTCTCTCTGATGGGGTAACGGAGCCCCTCTGCCTGGAAGCCTTGGGTCCCAGGTCTTCTCCCAGCTCATTCCCTCTTCCCTCCCATCCTTATAGTCTAAATGCCTAAATGCCACCTTTTCAGAGGGGCCTTCTTTTACCACCTTGCTCAAAACAGTCCCTTTCCTTCCCCAACTCACTTTCAACCTCCACTTTCTATCTTACTTTCTTTGTGGAACTGATCATCATCTGAAATCGTATCACTGTTTATGTGATATTTACCATGTCCTCCAACCATAATGGTAAGCTCCGTGAGGGAGTGGTTTTGCATTGTTCTCTAAGCAGCTAAGTCCTTAGGGCCTCGTGGTGAGGACGCTTGTTGAGTGACTGAATGAGTGAATGATTAGTATGAAAATGCCATAATTCAGAATAATTTAAAACTCTCGCACATGCACATCAGCTTTCCATACAGATATATTGACTTTAGGGCTCCCCTCTCCCTTCTCCATCTTGAGCCCCTATTCACAGAACCCAGTAGAAATTCGGCTGGCAAAGCAGGGATGCAGATTGCACAGCCCTAGCCCTACCACACAGATCAGACTTGGATCAGAAAGATAGCACCTAAGGGACCAGCACAGTCCAGCCCTTCAGCTTCTCAGCATGTGCATATCCTCCTGCACATTTTCAACTTGGCAACAGTAGGACAGCTTTGTTTCTGCCTATGATACACTGTTCACAGTCTTAAGAGTAGACATGAAGCCCCACTTGGCATGGTGTCTGTCTCTGGGTGGCATGAATTATTTTCCAGGTTGAGTCTGTAGGATACAGAATATTTTGATGGGATTGGTGGAATGAAGGGAGGAATTAACATTGCTCTAATACGTGAACTGTGACTGCTGGGACTTGGCTTTCGCCCTCAGCCAGCACCTTCTGAGGCAGACGTTTATTACCTGGTAGAATAACCTACGGATCTAAATCCTCAGTGGTTCTCTCTGTCTGTCAGTGTTCGCAAGGGCGAGGGCAGCCCAGAGAGGTAGGGTTGGTGCTTCTAGGACAGGGAAGGATAGAGAGAAGTGGGAGGACTTTTGAGGGATGCTCCTTCTCTGAGGTAGTAGCCAGCAGGGTAGAAGAAAGTAAAAATGCCTTGTACTAATAGAGTGCTTTCAAGAATACAGGATTGCTTTAGTTTTCCGTAGATATTTACTCTTGGACATGAAAGTACCAAGGGGCACTCCAGAGATTCTCCGGGTGCCAGGCATACTCTTCCCTGGCCCTGCTGTATGGCCACAGTCCCATTTCCCTGTGGAAATTGGGATCATTCACCCCAGTCAGTAGGGTAATTGCCTTCTTTGCCTTTTGTTTCTGTGGCATTGGTAATCTAAAATGGCCAAGGGGGCCATCTCAGCTTCTAGCTCAGTGAAACCGTTGCAGTGTCCCCTGGAGGAAGCATTCCTGTCTTCGGAACCAGCACCTCCAGATCTGCAGATTCAAAAATTGTAGGGCCGGTAAGCAAAACTCTAAGCACACTAGGTGTTTTGGTGTGTTTGTATTGCCATAAAGGAAGGCTTGAAGCTGGGCAATTTATAAAGAAGAAAGGTTTATTTGGATTACAATCCCACCGGCTGTACAAGAAGCATGAGGCCAGCATCTGTTCCCGGTGAGGGCTTCCAGGAGCTTCCAATCATTGTGCAAGTGGAAGGGGAGCTGGAATGTCACATGGTGAGCGAGGAAGCAAGAGAGGAGGAGGTGCCACGCTCTTTTCAACAACCAGTTCTCGCGTGAACTCACTCATTACCTTGAAGGAGGACACCAAGCCTTTCGTGAGAGATCTGCCTCTATAAGCCAAACGCCTCTCACTAGGCCTCACCTCCAATATGGGAGCTCAAATTTCAATATGACATTTGGAAGGGACACATATCCAAACCATTTCACTGCGTTTAAGAGGAGAGGAGCCGTTTTTGCTTCTTCCCTTGATGGCTAGTCTGGCTGGGGAAGAAATAGAACTGATGTAGGTTGTATTCTTTGTCCTGAAACAGTCCAACTTGTCAAGATGTCATCTCCCAACTGGCTCCATGGGAAATGTTGGGCTAACAAACGGTGCTTTTTAAAACAAAGTACAGGATTTTTGCAAAAACTGGTGGCTAAGGCTCTTTTGACTTTATCACTGCACTGCATGGTGAATCAGTGGTTTGGAAATCACACTGGAGGGGAGCCTGCATTTTTTTTCTTCACCTCTCCTTGAGTGCTTTAAAGTGGCCGTCACATGCCCAGAGACGTCCAGTCTACTGTTCCCAGAGTCACGCATTGCCAGAGAATTGGGTGGCTTCCTGGGGGTGTACTGGTGTCTTTCTCGTGGTCAGCCTTTGTTTATCTTGGGGGAGGAGGCCAAATAGCAGCAGCATTCACTAATTAATCAGCTGCTGTGTATCAGTCCATCACCCTGCATGTCGGGGAATAGTGCTGGCAGAGTGATGAAAAGCATGGACTTTGGCATGGCACAGATCTGGGCTGAGGCCTGCAGATCAGCTGGGATACCCATCTCTCTCCTTTGCTCTGTGATCTCAGATGAGTTACTTAGGCCCTCTGGGTCTGAGTTTCTTACCTGTAAAATGCAGTATGTTTTCTGGAGTTGTTAGAATTGAATAAAGTCATCAGATAAGGCATTGGTTAGGCCCATAAATAATTCTCAGTAAGTGGTGGCTATTTTTATTATACCAAATGCGAAGAAGAGTCAATGTAAGTACAAGATATCCTCCCCGAGACAGGAATGATGTAAAGAATTCCTTTGAACCTTCATTCTTTCATCTGCAAAATGAGGATGTTTGTCCTAATCGATCCTCTCCAAGGGCTGTTGTTCATCATATTGGATGAACAACTGCACGATAGACCAGTGTGGAATGTGGCACAGCCCAGGTCACTAGGGCCACAGGCATTGGTCAGAGAAGTCAGTCTTCACAAGGGCGAAGGCAGCCCGGAGAGGTAGGTTTGGTACTTCTAGGACAGGAAAGGATAGAGAGAAGAGAGAGGACTTTGAAGGGATGCTCCCTCTCTGAGGGAGTGGCCAGTAGAGTGGAAGAAAGTACAAATGCCTTGTACTAATAAAATGCTTTCAAGAATACAGAGTATTTGGCTGGGTGTGGTGGCTTACACCTGTAATCTTAACACTTTGAGAGGCCAAGGCGAGTGGATTGCCTGAGCTCGGGAGTTCGAGACCAGACGGCAACACGGTGAAACCCCGTTTCTACTAAAAAATGCAAAAAATTAGCCAGGCATGGTGGTGCATGCTTATAGTCCCAGCTACTCAGGAGGCTGAGGCAGGAGAATTGCTTGAACCAGGAGGCAGAGGTTGCAGCGAGCCAAGATCATGGCACTGCACTCCAGCCTGGATGACAGAGCCAGACTCTGTTTCAAAAAAAAGAATGCAGAGTATTTTTGTGGACCTTATTTAATCATCTGATAGTAAGGCACTTCAAGTCTTACTGGATTTCTCAATAGGTGTGATAAGATGATCAATATGTGGACATTTGGCACCCCATACCACACCCAGTGACTTGGTATTGTGGAGTCTGGGCCAAGGTTGGGGTGGAGGTAGTGTACCCTGGTCAACAGTGTTGACCTAATTGTGCTGAAGGAATAGACGGGAAATTGCAGACAAAGTACTGTTTGTGTCTGTGCATACGTGAGCGTACAGCATGGTTCTCCAAAGTCACTCCCTCAGAAAGCCTAAATGGGAAATGAGTGTTATCGATGAGTTCATTTATAGCCAAAAGGGATTTTCTAGTATCATTTAAAAGGGAGACCAACTTTTGGGGTCACCCTGTCTGACTCTGTGCAGATGAGGAAACTGAGGCTGTTGATGGAGAAAGAAATCTCCCAGGGCCAGTCAACCTGGTAGTGCCAGCCTCTGGAAGAACCAGAGTTCTTCGCGACTCACTGTGGCTCCACATTGGCCCCTTTCCTCAGCTTTTGGTTGTGTAACATTGTGTTAATCACTTCAGCTTCAGACGTCACTCCTATGTGATGAGGACACCAGAATGTCAGCCTGTGAAGATCATCACGTGTTGGGACAAAGCACTCTTCCATTTCAAACAGGAAGGCACATTCTCCCAGAGTGGGAAACATAACTGAGAATTGTCTTCGCCTTGCCGAGGTTCCGCATATTAATCAGGCTGGCTGTTCCTTGTAGTTCTAGAACGTTCTGGCCGAGTTCTCATCAGTGCCTTCTGGTCCAGTCCTCCCACCATAGAAGCTCCTGCACCCCTTTGGGCTCCTCCAGGTTCTCTGTCCTCTTCCTCTGGCTTGGTTGTTTGGGATCTTATTCTGAAAACATTTTAAGGTTCTAATTTCTTCTTCTCACAAAATGACAAGAAAAAACTGGGCTAGAGGCTCCTGGCTTGGGTTTGTATCTGACTATTTAGATGATTTCTATTTCTTCCTTATAGTCAGTGTTCAATTCATTCCTGTATTTTATTTCTCGAGCCCTTCACTCGGGCATGAGGAACAAGAGGGCTACGCAGAGAAGGACACTTTGCCTTTTTCAGTGGCTTTTCATCCCAACACCTGTTATTTATTTTTTTTTAAAGACAAAGTCCCAAGTTTCACAAACAGGTAAAACAGTCCTCACAGCATTCAGGCAAAGCAGTGTGACTTTTCGTTTTTAACTCCTCGAGTATTTTTTTTTAACGCTTAACTTCTTTAATGCTGTGTCAGCTGTTAGGGAAATGGGAAGGAAGAGAAAAGAAAAATGGTGAATGCAAAAAACCATATTCAGGAGGTGCCTGGTCTCTGCTTACAAAGGCTGAAGTGAGACCCCCCCCCACCCCGTATGAAGATGCTATCGAGGATTATGTGTGAGTAAATTCTGAGGCTTGTTGTGAGCGCTGGTGAAAGTGATTGGAAATAGAAAAGCACCATGTAAAATTTCCAGGGTCACCTTTTAACAAAGAGAGTGTCCTTCTAAACTACATCTTAAGACTTTTCAAATTCAAAGGAATAAAAAAGAATTTAAAAATAAAATATTCTGATTTCTAAAATTCATAATTTTTTGATCAAATTTGTGCCATGACCGAGCAACACTTTGTGTTTTTATGTGTGTGGTTTAGAATGCTTAAGGAACTTGGGATAACCAATTTATAGTGCATGTGTGTCTATTTAAAAACTTGTGTGAAGAAGAGTTTTAAAACAGAAGAATAGATCCGGGTTCTACTCCCAGTTCTGTAATTGGCCAGCAGGACAAGGCTGGGCAAGTCCCCTTCTCCCCCGGCCTCTGTTACAGTAGCTGCTATTATTTAGCACTTGACTATGTACCATGTTGCTATACAGGCCTGTATGTGAATTACTGCAACAATCCTGAGAGGCAGGGACCATTAATATTGACATTTTCCAATAGGAAACTGATGTGCAGAGAGGCTATGTAGCTCACCTTGGAAGAAAGCTTCTCTGTCATGAGGCTGGGATTTGAGCTCAGGTTGTCTAACTTCAAAACCAGTGATGGTAATCACTATGCATACTGTCTCCTCCCACTGCATAAAATAGACTAGGACATGTGGCCCTTTTTTTTTTTTTTTTTTTTTTTGAGATGGAGTCTCACTCTTGTTGCCCAGGCTGGAGGGCAATGGTATGATCTCGGCTCACTGCAACCTCCGCCTCCCAGGTTCAAATGATTCTCCTGCCTCAGCCTCCCAAGTAGCTGGGATAACAGGCGTGTGCCACCACGCTCGGCTGATTTTTATATTTTTAGTACAGATGGGGTTTCACCATGCTGGCCAGGCTGGTCTCAAACTCCTGACCTCAGGTGATCTGCCCGCCTCAGCCTCCCAAAGTGCTGGGATTACAGGTGTGAACCACTGTACCCGGCATGTGGCCTATTTTTGCATTTAAAAATGATTTGTGGTATAATAGGCCTTATAGGCCTTGATTTATAATCACACATTTTTGTCTTTGTGATTTATTTAAAAATAGGGTTTTGATCAGTCCTTAAGTATAACTTATTCCTAGAAGAAAGGTGGTGCATATTAAAATGGTTTGCTTTATTGTGTGGTTTCTGGGAACAGACATGAAAAGTGGAGACTGCTTCTATTTCTAGTTTTTAGGTGTAGTGTATGTGAAACTTTTCAAAGCACTTTCTGCTTGCCTGACCACGTTTTAGCTTTGAACAACTCTGTGAGGTAGGTTGGACAGATACTGAATTTAGTTATAATAGTTATTTGGAAATTCTTGTTTGTTAATTCTAGCATCCTGGGAACTTGGGATTGGTCTTCATTGATTGCCATATTTCTTGACAATGGGTAACATTTTTTATGACATTTCGCGGTAATTTTGAAATGTATCCTAGACATTGCGACTGTGATGGTATGGAGACTGGATTCTGTTATAGTCTTCTGATGAGTGTTGATTTTGTTTGTTTACTTTAGCAAACGAGCAGTTGGATTCCAACTGCCAACTCTGTCTCTTGGGTGGCAGCTAAAGTTTGTTCTTTCAGCCTTAGCTGGTGGCTTAGAGAGTATCCCGTGCATACATGACTCAGGACTCTGCCAGAGATCTGGTCAGAGTTTAGACACAGAATCTGGGGCTCCTTTCTCTGGCTCTCTCCTTGCTGAGGTTTTCTCTTCACATGCCATCAGCTGAAGGAGTCCTGTATTCTGTCTTCTGTTTCTTCAAGCCAGTAAGTCTGTGAGTTTCCGTCTGAGTTTTAGCTGCTCCTGTGGTACAAACTCAGGCCTGCCCTTGGGCTAAAAGCCATCAGAGACAAAACCTCACCCAGTGCTGTACCTTTCTCGCAAGTGTTAAAGCCCTTCAATATCTGCCTGCCTTGGCTTCCTCTCTAGTGCCCTCAGAAAGTTGCTTTGTTTTGTTTTGTTTTGTTTTGTTTTGTTTTTGTGTCTGTGTGTGTGTGTGCAGAGTTTATAGTTGTTATCTGCAGGAGACTTGATCTGATAGGAGGTTCCTCAATCATACCAGAAGTGGAGCAGGAAGGACAAATGTCCCCATTTTAAAAATGGATTAATGAAGGCCCAGAGAAATCCCATCTCTGGCTCAGAATACAAGTTTCTGGATCTGTAGCCTGGACCCCCCTCTCTTCTCTATCACTGCCCGTCTACTGCTCTGTGCATGTGGTTGGCTTAGCAGTTGTCCAAGGGAAATCTCTTTTCTGCTTCAGGGCTGCTGAGACTATGCCTGAGGCCCTGCTGCCAATTCTAATAAGCTCCTTTAAAGACTGTTCATCAATATGGGGCGTGCTTTAGTCTCTGACAGGTCCAGGTTCAGTTTTCACTCCTGCTCCTTGCTAACCCCATGACCTTGAGCAAGTCACCTAACCCTTTCTGAGCACACAGCTCCTCTGGGTTATTGTCAGGGTGAAATGAGAAAACATATCTGGAGCAGCTGGGGCAGAGTAAACCTTCAGGAAATGTCCCTGTGTCAACAAAAAGGGTCCTTGGGGATGTACTTGCTGTGATTATTTGTCCTGTCTTCCCCTGGGTTGACCGTGGCTTTGTGTCCAGTCAGTGCTGTTGTGCAAGGAAAGAAAAAGAAGCAGCTTCATGTTCAAGGTGAGCAAGGATCGCTGCGCCCACGGCCATCCTCTGTGGAAGTCCTAGAGGGGCCTCAGGCCAGTGTGTCTGCCCTAAGCTCCCGGTCCTCTCTCTTCCCCACTTCCCTCTGTGGAGCCTGCCCTCCCATTCTCCCTGGTACAGCATCCTGGAGTCCCGCTTCGTGTCTCCAGTCCCGTCCCTCCGGCACCAGGCGTCTGTGGAAGGCTGTGCACCTACCTTTGCACTGCCTCTTGGTGTCAGCTTGTCTTCTCCATTCCCCTAACCAGTGGCCCAGCTTTGTCCTGCTTGGATAAGCGTAACAGCCTCACAAGTGGCTGCTGATGGCAACGCTTGCTATTGCAAAGTGCTGAACAATAATGATGATGATGATAATGCTACTACTGGGAAGTACGTAATAACAACAGCAGCCAACTCACGTAGCACTTAATATATGAAGTCCTTCACATACATTAATTTCTTTAATCTCCACAACACTCAATGAAGTATATACTATGATTATGCACATTTTACAGATGAGAAAACTGCTAGGGAGTTGCGCAGCTAGGATTTGAAGCTTGGTGCCCAGCTCCAAAAGCTATGCCCTTGACTTCTTCAACAGACAGCTAGATATTTTGCACACATAACCTGTGGAATAGGGACACTGTTATTCTTGTACTTATTTGGATGCGGGATAGGCAGGGAACTCAGGGATTGTTAGTGGCCTGTGGCCAAAGGAAACTCCACCTTACTGGCCAGTGTCAGATGTGATTCAGGCAGGCTGAGTGATGGGGGAATAGATCGACCTTTTGGCAGTGAAGAAACAGCTGCATGCCTGCCCTAATGGGCCAGCCCCAGGAAGAGGAAACGTACGTACCCTTTTCTGGCTGTGTCTAATTACGTGGCATTTTTTTGTCTCCGTTATAAAGATTTAATCGCTCCACTGTACTGGGGCACCAGGGCCTCTTACAAGTCATCTTTTACGATTGGTGATAATTGGCTCAGCTTGAATTGGCTACAGCTAGTCGCAATTCCCTTACCACTTTTAATCTGCGATCTGATTTTATCCTTATCTTTTTTTCTGAGTAAAGTTTTTTTTAAAACTCAAACGCTGGGTTGTATGCGAGGAAATGCTTCAGCCTCTCCCCCTCTACTCCATCACTGTTTGGGCTGATTTATGCATTAAGCATCTAATCTAAAGATAGCAAAGATATGAAAAGGCATCTTAAAGTGTTTTAATGGCTTGGAAGAGAAAATCCCACCAAAGAGAGAAACGCACCCTTGACTCTGACAGTGCTATTAGGATCTGATGCCTGATCCCAGGGTGGGGACATTTTTGACAGTCATGGGGTGTAGACAGACAGCATCTAAGGGAGCCCTGCTTATCTGCCAGAAACTCAAGACAGAATTCAGGTACTTCAAAAATGAACGACAGTGAGGATTTGGGAAATCCTACAGATAAGTTTCCAAATGAAAATGATAAGAAGCCCGTGGGCTGAAAGGGAATGAGCCACATAAATTAAGCTGATGGAATTTCTAGAGCGAAGTGTGCTGAGGCATCACCAACTGTGGGATGTAAATATAGCTCACCCTGTTATCATTCTGGGGTCTACAGTCTCCATATTGATGTTTCTATGTTTTGAGTAAGCACTTCCTGAATGTTCCAGTCTTTGAGTCTGGCAGACTTGATTTATGAAGAAAAGATGACGATAATGAATGGGAAAGGCTTGCTGAGGAATTAATTTGGGGGTAGTAGTAAGAACGAGCCTGCTTCTCTCACTCTCTTTCCCCAAAGCGTACTCTCAGGCGGGTGCTGCTGAAATGTGCGGGTGGGGTGAGGGACAAAGTTCTTTTGCGACTTCCTTCCTCTGGGGGTCTGCTCCCTGCCCTGTCTGCCAGAGATATTTGCTGTGAAAAGTTTTCACCCATGTCTGTCTTCTTTCCTTCCTTTCTTTGTTCCTCCCTTCAACTGAACTTTGTTTCCATTCACTTTTATGCCCCTGAAGCTTTTGATGTGCATGAACTGCCTTTAGTTTTTGCACCCCTGGTTTCCCTTCCATGGCGTAGCGTCATCACCTCTTTTGGCCACTCCTCTTTGAGGGCTGTTCTCTGCTTCCCCCTTAACTCTGGGCATTCCCCGAGGCTCAGGCCCTGCCCCACTCTCTTACAGAAGGATCATTCCGGGGCGGGAATGTGCTTGGCATGTTTGAGGATCATGAAAGAGTCAAGGGTCTGGATTGAGTAGAGGCGGGGACAAGTGACGGGCAGCGGAGGCAGCCAGGGCCAAGTCCTGCATGTAGGGCTTGTGTGGAATGTTGTGGATAGCACTGGAGCAGCCTGAGGAGGAGGGGCTGTGTCCGGATGGCTGAGTTTGTGAGCCAAGGGGCCTCTGCACAAGTGAGGTGTTACTGACCTTGGGCTCTTTGTTCCTCAGAATTGAAAGACCAAGGCGCTGTGGTTTATTTTCCTCCCATCCCTCATTTCCAATGCCGTCACAGCCACGCGATTCTTCTTAACAGCATCTCTCTATTCTTCCCTGTGTTGCATTCCTCCCACTGATTCCCAGGCTCAGGCCTTTAGCTCGGGAGTGGACTGCGATCATGATTTCCTTCTGCCCCAAACCTTCACCCTCTTTGTTCTGTTTTGTGCATCTCTCTCACACCGTTAGACTAAACACTGCTGGTGACACATTCTTCTCCACATTGACAAGATAAGAACTGACCTTAGGTCTGCCACTCTCTTTCCCCCACATCTGGTGTTTGCATCCTCCCCCTACTAACCATCTCCTCTTCAATCAGAGTGACCTTCCTTTTTATCCTCCCTCCCTGTGTCTGGAGCATAATCACTGTGTCTTGACTTGTATTAGCTACTCACTGTCTAGAAAGAACTTGATAAATATTGTTTCAGTAATCTTTTGCTGTGTCACAAACTACTCCGAAGTTGGTGGCTTAAAATAATGCCTTATTTCTCATGATGCTGTGGGTTGGCTGGGCTTAGCAGAGCCCTTCCTCTGCTCCACATGGTGTCAGCTGGGGTCACTCCAATGGCTGCATCAGCTGGGAGCTTGAATGGAAGGCTCATGATGGCTTTCTGCACACAATTGAGGCTGACTGCTGATTGCCACATCTTCGTGTTCCTCCAAATGGTGTCTCTCTCGACTGAATGTCTAGTCTTTCAGTGGTCCAGCCTGAGCTGGATCCTAAGAGGGTCAAAGTGCAAGCTGCCATGATTTTAGACCAGGGCCAGGAAAAGGAGTGTCACTTCAGCCACCATTCTATTCTATTGGTGAAAGAAAGTTACAAGGCCAGCCCAGATTCAATGAAATGGGAAATGGACTTCACCTATTGGGTGGGAAGAGCATACAGGAATGGAAGGAGTGGGGACAGATAATTTTGCATACACGCATGTCAGTAAGTGAGCTATTCATACAACAGCAATGGTTTTAGCAACCACAGCAGTATGCTTTCATTCATTCACTTGAGGTTTGTTGAATATTTTGTTGAAGATGTGTTATGCAGAGGAGGATGTGTGCTTTTTCTGAGATGTCCTCCAGAAAAGTAAAGATTTAACTAGAGATGCTAGAGATGAATCTACCTCTAGTCAGCCACAGGAACCCCTGTTTCCTTGAGCCTTTTCCTTACAGGGTGGCATTTCTCTGCTGACTACCAAGGTTGAACTTTATTTAAAGATGGAGTTTTGCTCATGTTGCCCAGGCTGGAGTGCAATGGCACGATCTTGGCTCACCACAACCTCCACCTCTCAGGTTCAAGTGATTCTCCTGCCTCAGCCTCCTGAGTAGCTGGGATTATAGGCATGCACCACCATGCCCAGCTAATTTCGTATATTTAGTAGAGACAGGGTTTCTCCATGTTGGTCAGACTGGTCTTGAACTCCTGACCTCAGTTGATCCACCCATCTTGGCCTCCGAAAGTGCTGGGATTACAGACATGAGCCACCGTGCCTGGCCTGAACTTTATTATTATTTTTTAAATCTGGTTACTAACCATTTGTATCTTTAAAAATAAATGGCTGGGTTTTTTTTTTTTTTTGTCTTCAACATTTTGTATTGGGATGCGTGAATTTTGCTTACTGATTTTTGAAGTTGTTTATATATTGAAGACTTTGAACTCCTTATTCTCATAATAACCTTTGTTCCATAGTTAAGATGTTCTTTTAAGTATTATATGTTACAATGGTTAAATTTCATGATTAAAAAAATTTTAATTCCTCAGCTACATCATTAGTTTCTTGGGCTCAGAGACCCTTTTTATGTTTCATAGGATTATGTGTTATAGGTGTTCAAATTAATGCCTGGACTGCCTTCCATGTTTTCAGCTATGGGAAGTATGTGTGTGTGTCTGTGTGTGTCCTTGTGTGTCTCTGTGTGCATGAGTGTCTGTACCTACCTCAGTATAGTTCTTGCTTTGAGAAGCTGGCATTCTTGTTTGGCAAACATGAGGTATGATTTTGAAATTCTCAGGTATTTAAGTCAGGAACAGCCTTTGTGTTTGGATGTGGACGCCTGCCCAGTCCTCAGGGTGGCCCCACGTATCTCTCTCTCCTCCCTCCCTTCTTTAACCCAAAGTGAAAAGTCCTGGGAGGCAAGGCAGGGGGACAGGAAGGGGCCTGCAAACCAGCAGGTATGCAGGTATGAGGTACGATTTTGAAATTCTCAGGGAACAGATTGGAAGAAACATCTACCAGTATAAGAGAGTTGGTTTCTGAGGATGGTTAGTGTTTTACTTTTTCCTTAAAATCAGGAAGGAACTTGAGTTCAGGCCCAGAATGAAAGGGGCATAATGTCTGCTTCTCTGAGATGTCCTTTAGGTGTTCATCAGAGAGCAGAAGGAATCCTCTGCATCCTTTTCTGAGCTTCATGAACCACCAGTTGAGGAATTTGGAGTATATGATGTTGGAGGTCCCTTCATACTTCACAATTCAGTAATTTCTACAATATCATAAGTAAATGACAACAGAGATTTCATAGATATTACATCTTTAAAAGTAAAGTAAAATCCTGGGTTTTCTTCCAGTGTAAATCCCTGAAGCAGGAATCCAGTCCTCATGTGTACCTGTTCCTTTGCAAGCTGGGATCACAGTGATGCAGATTAAAAGTGTTCTCTGTTGCAAGAGCAGGACGCGCTAGGCAGACAGTGGCTGAAAACTGAACGTGATGAGAGATACAAGGTTGTGGTGCATGGCCTGTCTTGCATTCAAGGTCTTGGAACCCAAAATTGAGCATTGAGGAGCCACAGAAGAATTATAGCATGGGAGTGACGTGTAGTGATGGGCATTTAAATGGCTCATTCATAGAAATGTGTGCTAAGTTCTGCTTCTGCGTTTCTGCCTCTAGAGAAATCTAAGTACTGAGAGGAATAACTATGGAATCTTGTCAGGAAGGCCTGAAAGCCTTTTGTTTCTCACCTTTTAGAGGATTTTGTGTTTCTATGTTAAGGGAATGACTCCCTTACTTCTGTGAATTAGCCTTTCTCTCTCCTACATCTTGCTTTTCCTGCTCAAGTCCTCCCTGGGAAAATGGGTCTCCAGGGTTGGCAAAATGCGGACCTGCCCTGCTCAGCCTTCTGCATAAGGTGTAGTGAAAAGAAAAAAGACTAGCTGTCCCCAGCAGGTCTCTTTTGTGGGTGTGATAATTTGGGTGATCTTATAATTCTGAAATTTTTAGCATCAATAATTGACGTGGAGGCTAAATTGCACCACTCATCAGCTTGAACAAATTATTAAAAAGAAGCAAATTACCATGTACTTGTATTAAGCAGAATGTGGGGAAAGGAAGATGAAACAAGTGGCCTTTCAAGTTATTGTTAAGTTTGGACCTGTATTGGATTTTTAAAAATTATTTTGTTTAATCAGGCATGGGGTGTGTGTGTGTGTGTGTTTGTGTGTGTGTGTGTGTCCCTCCGAGCTGCCATTCTCTGTTGGGGATATTTTTTTCCTCTGCTCAGAGAATTGCCTTGATGAAAGCTTTCAGCAATCAAATGGATAAAAATTCTTCAGGATATTTTTCATTGTTCTTCCTTACATGTTCATTTTCTGAACAACAACAAAAACCCCTATGAAATATTAAGGCTTTTTTTTTTTTTACCTTGAAGTGGCATCCTTGAATAGTTGCCTTCCATTATTTGTTTTAGCAGATTTCCAAGGTGACTGCCAAAATTCCCCAAATATTCCAAAAATAGAAAGACCCTTAATTGTGTTCACTGAGACGCCTCCCTTTTCCTTACTGGGACTGTCTGCCTCAAACTCATTCCCCTCTGCCTCTCTCCTTGTTGTGTTAATCTTAAAAAATGATTACAATAAATCACTGTGTTGGGAAGCAAATTAGAAGAGTGGGGAGATGGCTGGAATAAGAATCAGGAGACCTTACATGCAGCCTTCTCTCCTAAGTTAACTTGCGAGCCACTGAATGTGTCTGAGCTTCCATTGCCTTCAAATGAAGCAGGGGCTGGCAAACTTTTTCTGTAAAGGGAAGGACGGTATATATTTTGGGCTTTGTGGGTGATGTGGTCTCTGTTACAACTACTCAAATCTGCAAAAGCTTTTGTAGTGCCCAAGCAGCTATAGACAATATATACATTAGTGGACATAGCTGTATTCCAATAAAACTTTATTTACAAAACCAAGCAGTGGGCTGGACTTGGCCTGTGGGCCATAGTTTGCCCACCACTGGCAAACTGTGGTCTAAAAGATCAGAGTAAAAAATGCTACCCTCTTTTTCTTTTCAGTTTATATGGGGGAAATTAATTACGATAATGAAAGCACTTTGACAAATATAAAGGAGAGATTTCTGTTTCTGGCTAGGATTGCGTAGTTTGAGGCAAACAAATGATCCAAGAAGAACAAGAAAAACCATATAAGATACAGAAAACAACATTCTGTTCAAAGATATCTGGGAGGTGTTGAAACAATGAGGAGTAGTGGGGGCTAAAATATCAACAAGAAGGGAACTGTGAAGCGGTGAGCTGACGATCTGTAGCTACTTTATTTCTGGGGGATTTCTAATTCTGAGTGCTGACAAAATAACGAGGATCTAGGCTTTGCTTGGATGGAGTGTTGCTACTCTTGGAAAAATAAACCTGCAGAGCTTTTGGTGTTGTAGTGGGACTGGAGTGGAGAGACAAAATTGGAGATTTGAGGAGCCTGAAATACACAGTTGGCTTTCCCTTCAAGACACTTGCCAAATTCTGGACTGCATAGGATGGGAGGTTCAAAAGATAAGCAGAAACCCTTCAGAAAGCAGAAGGGGTGTTGAGTAACCTTCTGGTGCTGAGACAATAGGATTGCAACTTAGGACCTGGTTTTGGAGGTTGAGAGGGATAGGGGCATGGTGAACGCACCAGGCCCTCAGTGAAGTCCAGGAGGGCTCAATCCTAGCAAAGGGTGTGAGCCAGGAGCAGCCTGAGTCTTGTAATAGTTCCTCACTGGTTTAGGTCATCAGCCCGCACTCTATCCCCAACTCTATCTTCCTGGCAGGAGAAAGGAAAGCCATCTCTTCAGGAAGATAACTTCATCAGAAATCTTTTCAACTTTCTAATACATGATGACTGGTATTCAATCAAAAATTATTAGGTGTGTCAATGTGACCACCCTCCAAAAATGAGAGGAAAACAAATGATAGAAAGAGATTCACAGATGATTCAGAGTGAATAGAATTAGATTAAGCAAAAAAAAAAAAAAAAAAAAAAAAGGATTTAAAAATAACAGTATGTTCAAGAAAATAAAATTTTAATGGAGAAAATAGATGAAAATACGAAAAATTTCAACAGAGAATTGGAATCTATAAAGAATCAAATGGACTATTACCTGGAAAAGATATCTGCAGTTAAGGACTCAATGGATGAGGTTTTAACAGAAAGATCATATATAGCAGAAGACAAGAATAGTGGTCTGGAAGAAGGGGTAATAGAAACTATTTAAGCAGAAGTACAAGGAGGGAAAAATGGAACATAAAGAAAAAAGCAAAAAAGACAAGTGAGACATAATGAAAAGTCTAAGATATGTATAACTGGAGTCTCAGAAGGAGCAGAGAGGGAGAGAATTGAAACAGAAGCAGTGTTTGAGGCTGAGTTTCCCAAGATTTATAAGAGATCAACCCATAGGTTCAAGAAGTTGTACAAACTCCAAGCATAATAAATAAAAAGAAAAAGCATAGAGTACTGAATGGATAAATAAGTTATTCAGAAACAAACAAGACACTGGCACTGTAGATTTCCATCTCTAGCGGATGAGACCCGTTACAGGGTGAGCCTCTAGCCTCATACTTCCTGTGTTTCCTTCCCCGAATCTTTGTGTATCCTTTAACCAAACCTCTTTGCTCATTGTCTCTTGCATTTTTCTGCTTCTTTACTTTTGTTAAGCTCAATTCATAACACCAGCCCTTGGTGTTTCTCATTTTTTAGGCACCTTTATCTTTGGCCTTATCATTGTCACTGTTAACATCTGCAAGTTGCAGTTTAAAGGTCAAACAAGATCTACACCCACTGAGGTAGTGTATTAGTTTCCTAGGGCTGCTATCTGTAACAAATTACCACACATGCGGTGGTTTAAAGCAATAGATATGTAGTCTCTTGGAGCTCTGGAGGCCGGAAGTCTGAAATTAATGTGTCAACAGGGTCACATCCCCTCTCGAGGCTCTGGAGGGAATAAATCTATTCCCTGCTTCTTCCAGCATCTGGCAGCTGTCTGCATTCATTGGCTTGTAGCTGCAGCTCTCTGCTCTGTCTTCATATTGCCTTTTGCTCCATGTGCCTATGTCCTCCGCTGTGTGTCTGTCTCAAAACTCTCTGTGCCTGTCTAAGGATCCATGTGACTGCATTTAGGGACCACTTGTATAAAACAGGATAGGCACCTCTTCTCAAGGTCCTTAACTTAATCACATCCTTTGTAGTATAAGGTAATATTCACAGGTTCTGGAGATTAGGACATGGAGGCGTCCTTTGAAGGAACCTATTAAAAGTGGTGCTGCTGTAAAAATAATAATAGTAAGGGCTTAACAATAGTAGTTATGTGCTAAGAAGCATGCTAAGTGTGTTACATGCATTGTCTCATTTAATCCTTGTATTGGCTCTATAAATCAGGTTCCCTTATTACCACCATTGTACAGAAGAGGACTCTGAGGCTCAGCGAGGTTTAGGAACTTGCCAAGGCCATTCAGCTAGTCAATGGCAGAGCCAGGATTTGAACCCAAGCACGTGGGCTTCAGACCTCCTTGCCTTATATGCTGTGAGTGAACAGGCTGGATTTCTGGTTGGACTGCTTCCGGGAGCTGTCTTTTAGACTGTGGGCCCTGGATGGTACTTCCTAGCTCTAAAATTCTATGGTCCAGTGAGTTTTTGCTAGAAAAGAAAACCTCAACCTGGATTATTAAGAGTATAACAAATTTAATCTGCCAGATAATGGAGAAAATTTGCTTATACTGCTTATAGATGAAATGGATATGAGTTTGCTGTTGTGCATTTTGATATTTGCTGATGGTTTAAGGTGTGTGTACTGGAAGGAAAAATTACTTGTGGACACACAGGCCAAATCTATGCTATCTGAATTAATTGAAGTAATTACTCAGATTATTTAGACCCTGCCTGCCAGATAATTGAGGTAAGTGGGGTTATTAATTTGAAGTAGCTAGGTAATTTGGTCTGCCTCCCTTTGATAATGTAAACATGGTCATATTGTGTAATTGTATAATTGGCCAAAAGGGCTCCGTTCTTTCTCTTGAAGCATCTGCTATTGTCTGTGCCCAGGCCATTGCGTTACAATGTGATGGTGTGTTCGATTATTACAGACAAACCCTCGGTACTTAGTGTGGGTTTTCTGGTGGAAAATTCATACATACATGTGTATGTTTTTATGTATGTGTATGTATTTTAATTAAAAATGGAAATATAAAAAGTATTTTTAAATGGATAATTATTCCTGATTATTCATGTACGAGTTTTAAAGAAATATGTGCTTCCAAGTTAAACCACCTTAGAGTCTATTTGAGGAGATTGGCTCCTTTGTGAGAGGTTTTTTTTTTTTTTAATTGAGCCCCACTGTAATGTCTATATTTGAATTGCCTAGGAAACTTATGATAGCGGAGCTGATTCCTTGTCAAAGATGGTCAAAAGAAAATTAGATTCAGTTCATTAGCTTCTACCTAAACCTTGCTTAATGGGGCCCATGTTGTGGTTTTGTTGTTGGATCACAAACATTTAGCTTGATCCTCCCTATTCCTGGCACTGGCCTATGTTGTCACAGCAGCTGTGCTGCCCAAGGGCCTCTGTGGCGTGGCCTCTTTATCTCACTCTCCAAAGTGGCTGAGCAGTGGGTTCTGAGACTCCATTTTACACTGGGACCAAGACTGCTTTGTCTGCCATTTGTTAGAGAAGTCTGGCCAGCCTCAAGCAGGGGCTGCCTCATGAAGGGTAAGAAATTCTGGGGTGGATAGGTGTGAGAGAGTGGGCCACATCACAGCTGCAGTGGCCACATGTCTCAGATTTTCTGGAACCATCTGGCTGTAGAATATTCTCTATGGTTTTAGACCTTAAATCCTGAATTTTGGCATGGAAAATGAGGCTCAAGTGACGTCTGCTCACGTGTCTCTCACATTTGTTATCTGTATAACAGGCCTCTTACATGATACTTCTACCCTCACCAAAAAAGGAGAAAATGGGAAGAAGATTTAGGTTAAAAAAATATATATTCCCCACCCAGCCTCTGCTTGAAATGTGAGGTTTTGGTTTTGGACAGCGGCGTTAATTGTTGACGTCATTGATCCAGCTATTTCATTTCCCACTTCATTTGCTTGCCCAGATGTGGTCCAAAGAGTATGAGGGCTGTTAAGATAAAACCAAGCTCAGGAAATTCAAGTGAAATGTCTACCTGAACCTCTTCAAATCTTCCCCCTGGGCTGTGTATTTATTTATAAGCCTACTGGCTTTGGCAGCAGAAAAAAAAAAAAGAGAGAGGAGGAATTTGTTTCTAAAATGAAAACCAAATTTAGTTAATATAAATGCTACCCATGTGTAACTCATCCTGCCAGCTCCCAATAAACGTACAAATATCAAAATAACACAATAGATAAAAATCACAGTGGAAAAAGAGAAATTGAGACACTTCTGTGTTTTGCAGGACCAGAATAAGCCAAACAATTTACTCCTTTCACCATGCATATTTTCTATACTGCTTTATTATCTGGTTTTATATAATATTCACATTGTAATTCCTGGATCAACTCTAAAATTCATAAAAATTTAGAATAAAGCTATGCCCAAAGTGTTGAAATAAGTCAATCGTATGGAAGATTCATGTTCTCAAAAATGTCTTGGCTTCAGTTTTCTGAGAAGAAAATCACATTTAATTTTCTTAGTTTTCCAGTTCAGTTTGCAAATATCAAATAACTAAAAGTTATAGCAACCAAAAAATGATAAACTTCTCTCAAAACTTATTGTATATAAATCTCAGAGTTTGTTTTTTTTTCTAGCATTTAAATAAACAACAATGGCCACTAATTCTGTAATATGTTCCTTTTTCAACTTTTTTTTTCCTATGGCATGATTATATTGACCAGATATAAGTGATAACTTATTGAAGCAAGTGAATTCTGCACATGGACTAGAATTTTTAAGAAAAATTTTAAGAAAATTTTGAATGTAAAGTTTTATTTTTAATTTTCATTTATTTATTTATTATTATTATTATTATTTTAGAAACAGGGTCTTACTCTGTCACCCAGGCTGAGTGGCACGATCACAGCTCACTATCACCTTGAATTCCTGAGCTTAAGTGATGCTCTCACCTCAGCCTCCCAAGTAGCTGGGATACAGGCACACACTGCCATACCTGGCTAGTTTAAAAAATTTTAAAGTAGAGATACCCGCTTCAGCCTCCTAAAGTGCTAGGATTTGTAATTTTCAATCTTTTGAGATATGAGAAAATGAAAAATAGTCTTTCACTAGGGCACATAACTCTTCACGTAAGAGTTTAGGTGGCTGCTATTGTGGATATTACTTAGTCCTTTCTGGTTCTGTTAAAACTAATTTCCTTCAGAAAACACAGTAGTGGCCAGGCACAGTGGCTCATACCTATAATCCCAGCACTTTGGGAGGCTAAGGCAAGTGGATTGCTTGAGCCCAGGGATTCGAGACCAGCATGAGCAACATGGCAAAACCTCATCTTCACCAAAAATACAAAAAAAAAAAAAAAAAAAAAAAGCTGGGCATGATTGTGCATGCCTGTGGTCCCAGCAACTTGAGAGGCTGAGGTGGGAGAATCACCTGAGCCTGGGAGGTGGAGGCTGCAGTGATCTGTGATGGTATCACTGCACTCCAGCCTGGTGACAGAGTGAGACCCTGTCAAGAAGAGAAGGTGGGGGAGGGGAGGAGAGGGGAGGGGCGGGGAGAGGAGAAAAACCCAGTAGCTCTGATTGTTACTTTTAGGGAATTTATGAAGCTGAGGATCATGTTGTCAAATGACTCCCCTGATTTTTGTACTTCTAATCTGCTAGAAAAACAGCCCATTATAAATGTGTATTTGAAAAGAACAGCCATATGGCCTGAAGGACAGCCCAAAGGGGACTGAAGTTTATGGAAAGTATTATGGTTTTGAGAATTATTTGGCTTCTTGCTGTTTTGTGGATCTGAGTTTTTAGTTGCTGGAATTTGACATCTAAATAAGAGGCTGTTGCTATGATATGTAAATAGAGTATGTGGGTTGAAATGCTTGTCATTATGCATGTTGAAAGGACAATTTACGATTTACAAAGATGGAAAAGCTCAATAAAGATCCACGATTGAAAACCTGCTGCAAAAGGAAAGCTATAGATAGATGGGCTTCTTGCAGATGAACAGAATTAATGACAAGTGAAAGGAAAACAATCACATCACGAGGAGGGAAAATGTCTTCCAAATATCAGTGAGGGGAACACTTTTCCTTTTCCTTTCTGCTGTATCCCAGGCATAGCACCCCACTACTGGAAACCCCAGCACCCTGAGCATACCTGGACCTGAATAATACAGCAGAACATGTGCTATATCAATCTCTTTCCATGCTTGACCCTGCTGGCTTTGTAGACCTCTATTGGCTGATCATCTTGTTTCCTTATATCTTCCTGGTACCTAGCACAAGCATGGCACATAGTAGGTATTCAATGAATGTCTGTCTTAGTCCACTTTGTATTGTTGAAACAAAAGACCCAAAACTAGGTAGTATATAAAGAACAGAGACTGTTTTGCTCACAGTTCTGGAAGCTGGAAAGTCCAAGATCAGGTTGCTGGTAGGTTTGGTGTCTAGTGAGGGCTGATCTCCACTTCCAAGGTGGTGCCTTGTTTCTCCATCCTCCAGAGGGAAGGATGCTGTGTCATCACACAGTGGAAGGCAGAAGCCAAAAAGGACCAAACGCTGTCTGTGAAATCCTTTTATAATGATATGAATCCACCCACAGGGGCTGAGCCCTCATGGCATAAGCACCTCTCAAGAGGACACCCCTCCCAACACTGTTGCATTGAGGATTAAGTTTCCCAACACCTGAATTTTGGGGAAGACGCATTCAGACCACAACAATGTCTATCGCATTAAGTCTTAATGGTAAAAGGTCTTCTTTGTCTAACAGTTGTGTGTACACTTACTCCCCCTCCACCGTGAGATTCATAATGTGATTTTTGTTTCAGGCAGCACTTGCCACTTTCCATCAGAGGGACTGAAACAAAACAATAAAATTTTATTACTTAAAATTTACAGAACTAAATAAATGCTATTTGAGGTAAACTTGTAATGCTTATATTTCTGAAATTTCAGCATAAAATGGTATTGAGACTTTTGGGATGCCTTGTCTATCATAAAAGAAGGTATAATGATAACTGGCATTTATTGAGTACTACTATGTCCTAGAAATGTAATCCTTCATAGGATTCCTATGAAGATCTATGAGGTAAATATTGTTATTTGCCCTTTGTATACTTGGAAGAAGATTAAGAACTCGCCCAAGGTTACTCGGCAAGAGGCCAAGCCAGGATTTGAACCCAGGAAGTCTAAATCCAGAGCCTGGGCACTTAACCACTAAGTTAAACTGCCTCTTAAGGTGACTTGACTGCCTGCTGTGTTTGCTGAAGGGAATGGATTTTCCCAGACAGGACTGGCCCTTAGTAGAAATACTGCACAGCTCTGCGTAGAAGCAGTTAGTCTTCTGTACTTGCAGAGGCCGTAAAACAAATATGTGAACTGTAAAAGATTAAAGAACCAGTTTTCCTGCCAGCTACCAGAAAGTTTCACATGTACTTATTAAAGTTCTTATAGCACTGGCATCTGTCATTCTTTAAAAAAACCTTTTTATTGACACATAATACACAGAGTGTTTGTTTTTATGACAGAAGTGATTCTTGAAAGAGTTGACCTCTCAATAACTCTAAGACATTTCTGTGTCAACCAGACATGACTCTAGGTCAATGGTTCTCAGAGTGGAGTGTGGTCTGGGGACTCCTGGGAGCTCTTAAGGTCCCAACTATTTTCAAAATTATACTAAGATCTTTGTTCACCTTTTTCACTCAGTCTCTGACAAGCATGCAGTGGAGTTTTCCAGTGGCTACGTGACACATGATGGTCTCATCACTAATTAATGTGTGCTCAGATATTCTTATTTTTAAAATATCTTTGTTTTAGATGTTCTAATATGGTGAATATAGATGGATGAAACTCACATAAACAAAAGTTCTTAGGTGGGTCCTCAAGAATTTTTCAAAGTGAAAAGTGGTTCTGTAATCCTCTTCTAAGAGTTTGGTCAGCGGAGGGTGTTTATTACATTTTAATAATAAATTTATTCCTAACATACCTGAGTTTGCAATCACCTTCCAATGTGTAAGAAGTTGAGTGAGATGAAATTAGAAATATAAATCATTCTCCGTGAGTTTCTTCTCATCTTTTAGATGTTCCCAAAGCCCAGAGTAACTTATTTTCTAAAAGGAGGGGTATTATTTCTGCCTCAGATCGCCAGAGATGAGGTCTTTATTCTAACTTGCAAGGCATTCTTTTGAAAAGAACAGCCCTAGTCACTGTAATTGTTAATAAGGCAGCCTGTCGAGTGCCGGAATCCATTTTTCAGTGTGATCAGAACCAGGCTGCATTCCTCCTTCCTGACGTTTCATCCACCCTGCTTCAAGGTCTTAAGAATTAGCTGTTCTTGGATTAAGTGCCCTTAATCAGCTCGTTTTACATTACAATGTAAAGTTTCTCTCATGTTCTTCGGAGAACTTGATTTTCACTTGCTATCCATGATCACAGAATAGTAAGTGGATTCCCAGGAAATTTCATGAAGTGGAATGATAATGCAGAGATGGGGGAGGTGGCGGGGGATGTGAAGCTAATTGATTAGTTTAGAATCTTCTAATTTCCATGAGGAATGGAGGAGCCCAATTTGTATTTCTTCTTCTTGGCATGGCGTTCTCACAGATTGTCTGATGTTTCATTATCATCTTGACAGAACAGCCGATGTAGAATACTGTTGACTAGGATATCTGTTGAGTTTTTGCCATGTGCGTTAATAGTCCATGATTAGATTATTTTGACTCTACTAGCTGATTATCTGAGAGCCTCAGGAGTTGAGAGTGTCTCTGAATCCTGAGCTTTCAGTGCCACTATGCTTTGAACACAGCAGACACCTCCACCCGCAACGCCAATATACTGGGCTTGGAGGACCATAAATGACTGGTGTTAATGTCCTCTCCCTTGTTTAGAATTTTCCTAATCCTTACATATAGCTGGCTTCAGTGTTTTTGTATGTCAACACTAGTCCTTTGCCTAGTTTCAGGGTTAATTTGCATGCTTGTCATCCTAGGTTTTGTTTTCCTGCCCCCAGCCTGTTTTTGGAGTCTCTTCCCAGTGGATTTGAAAACTCCTGGCTACTAGCATGAGGATTTTCACATCCGCACACGAAGTGGAAGTGAACAGATTGTGGCTTTTGCCAAATAAGCCTCTTTGGTATTCCCCACCCCCTAAAAATAACATCATTTCTCCAAGCAATCGTTATAGAAAAACACCACAGAGCAAGTCTTCCTCACAAACACACATCAACTAAACAAACTGGGCGGGTCATGCGCTTCTGTTGCTGCAGCTGCTTGCTGATCCCAACAGGGTCCAACTTCTGTGAGCAAGGAGGTGTTTACGGCCTGGAGACAAAGCCTGGCTGTAGCGGGAGGGTTGCTGGCCGCCAGCCCTCATTTATCAGCCTGTTTTTTTCTTACCCTTGGAAGATCTGGAATCTTCATGGGAGACAGCATGGTGGAGAGGAGGAGGCTGGGTTTTTCTGTCTTACTTCCCAGTAACTGGTTGTGTATTTGCTCCATCCTTTGTTTTTGTTTTTTCAATCATGTATTCAATTTCTAAGAATGTATTGAATTCTAGTTATGGACTAGGCAAAAAGCTAGTTGTGAGGAGAACAAATGAACAGGACAAAGTCCCTGCCTTCCCTGGGAGACACGCTAGAAAACTGTGATGGTGAGTGTTGGATGGTGCCTTGACACCAGAAGGGAGGCCTTGGCTCATAGGTTGAAGAAGTCTCTTCTAGAAAGAGTTGTGAAAAATGAGTAGGAGTTCTCTAAGCAGTCAGGGAATGAGGAGGAGAGGGGAAAGGAGAGATTGGTGTCTTATGTATGCATCTCTCCTGATTCCCCCATTCCTGCCACCATGCAGGCATTATGAGTTGATTAGGAACTGTTACCCAGTGAGCTCACCCTTGGCTTCACAATCTCTCTCCAAATGTGGCTCCAGACAGCCTCTCACACAATCATCCTCAGATTTGAGTGAAAAATAAGTCAACGGCCCTGGTTATTGAAATGCTGGTCTGATTTATTAGATCTGGGATACAGCCTGGGACCTGCACTCTCTTCCCACCCCAAGTAATCCTGTTGCAGGTGTGCTCAGCAGCTGCCACTTTGCTGAGAAGTCAACACAGCATGGTCTCACTCCATAGATGGACTGTGAATTGATAAGACCAATGTGGGGCAACTTGACAATTCCTATTAAATTTTGAACCTGTAAAGATACGTAAGTGTGGGGTTTTTAGAAAAGCATTATTGTGATAGAAACGATTGGAAATGATCCTCATTAGGAGAGCAAAGAGATGACTAAGGAGACCTGGTTACAGTGGCAGCTTTGTCATCTAGGGAAGCTCAGATCAGGTGGAGCTCACACTCCTCGTAGAGGTGTGGCATCATGCCCTGTTCACCTCTGGCTTTGACTTTCGTCCTCTGCCTTCCATTTCTGCACTGGGGGCAGGAAGTCCTGGGACATGGAGAAGGTCAATAACATGTTATTTGCATTTTGCTTGCCCTAATGATGTCGCTCTCTCTTTATTAATGTCTTTGAATAACACTTTTAAAATTTAAATTGGAAAGTCAAATTTGCTTTTAAATATTTGCTTTGTTTATGTTCTGGTGTCATACCCTGAAATTAAGCCTGTCTGGTTTATGCTGGATATTTATAATCAGTGTGTAACTATTTTTATTTTTCTGGTTCTTCCAGAAAGACTCCCATAGCAGTAAACATGTTGCATACATTCATGATTTATTTTTTTCCAATTACAATGACACCACTAAATTCACTGAAGACATAAACATTACATACTTTGAAAGGCTTTGTTTTTCTTAGCTGTGGTCAACCTTTTGAAGAAAACCTGAGCCCAAGAAGCTGACTATTGATAGAAGTTAAACAAAATGCAGAGCCTAGCAAGGAGCACCTTGGAGGCACACAATTGTGTAGAAGCAAGGAGGCAGTTTTTAGGAGTCATTCTGTTCTGGTCTTGCTGCACTCGTTACAACTGTGGTATAGTAGAAGGAGCATAGGATTGGGATCTGGGGGCGTCTTCTATAGTCCTGATGCTGCTATGTCTCTTTAGCCAATTGTTTAATCCCTCTGGACATCATTTTATGATCTATAGAATGAGAACATTAGCTTAGTTAATTAGGGAAACTTCATAGTGTAGAGGTTAAGAGCATAGGCTCGGAATGCCTGGGTTTGAATGTCAGGTTCAACTGTTAGTGGCTGTGCAGGCTTGGGAAAGTTACTCAACTTCTCTGGTCCAGAGTTTTCTCATCTTTATTCTATTTATTTTATTTTGTTTTTGAGACTCACTCTTGTCACCCAGGCTGGAGTGCAGGTGCAGTGATGCAATCTTGGCTTACTGCAACCTCTGCCTCCCAGGTTCAAGCGATTCTCCTGCCTCAGCCACCTGAGTAGCTGAGATTAAGGTGCCTGCCACCACACCCAGCAAATGTTGTGTGTGTGTGTGTATTTTTAGTGGAGATGGGGTTTTACCACTCTGGCTAGGCTGGTCTCGAACTCCTGACCTCTGGTTATCTGCCCACCTTGGCCTCCCGAAGTGCTGGGATTACAGGCGTGAGCCACTGTGCCCGGCCTCAGCGTTTTCTCATCTTTAAAGTGGAGGTCATAATAGGATATAGCTGAGAGATTGAGAATTAGGCAAGAATGCTTGTAAAGCATATTAAACAATATCTGGTGGACAATATATGTTCAATGGAAGCTACCTATCATTGTTTCTGTTGTTAATATTATTTCTGTAATACTTCTATCATCATCATCCTCATTCTCATTTTTAAGGGCTTTTTCAGCTGTAAAATACATTGAAACCATTAGCTCAAAAAAGGAGATTAAAAAGCAGCATTTAAAGACTAAAACACTAAGTGAAAAAGAACTTGATATGGAAGAACGACTTGTGACATTGTCACAGAAACAGTTGACTGTCTTGAGCCTGACTTCTTTGGATTTGTCCACTCACAGTAATCTCTAAATCCTAGGGGGGTCTTCCATTCCTCATCTTACTGAAGGGCTTGGCAGCACTGGCCACTCCTTCGCTGTCATAGTCGAAACCATAATTGGTCAGTAAATCAAAAAGGTTGGTTGGAACAGGGAATAATTTTTTAAAAGGTATATATTGTAAACATTTTATTATAGCTTAAAATACAAAAATTGATGGTTTTTTTTCATAGTGAATTCATTGAAAACATACATTCATCTGCCCTTCGTTAGGTGCAGGGCTGTGTGCTTTGACAGTGTTTCTGCTGACTAACTGCATCATCTTTTTGCATAAACCCATGGTACACCAGCTAAACATTTCAATCGACACAGTAAAGACGGAGGGAGACCTTAGATGCTCACAGAGGTATTTGAGTGTAACCCTGCACATTTTAAAATTACTTATCCCTTCGCCTTCTGTTATTTCCTTACCTTCATCTACCTTGACAAAGATTTTTTTTTTTTTTTTTTACAGTTTTCTTTGGAATCTTTGGTTTCTGCTGGGCGCGGTGGTGCGTGCCTGTAGTCCCAGTTTTTCGGGAGGCTGAGGTGGGAGGATCTCTTGAGCCCAAGAGTTCTGGGCTGTAGTGCGCTATGCCGAGCGGCGGTCTGCACTAAGTTCGGCACCAATATGGCGACCTCCCAGGAGTGGGGAACCACCAGGTTGCCTAAGGAGGGGTGAACCTGCCCAGGTTAGAAACGGAGCAGGTCAAAACTCCCGTGCTGATCAGTAGTTGGATCGCACACTGCACTCCAGAGAGACCCCATCTCTTAAAAAAAAAAAAAAAAAGACTCTTTGGTTTCTTAGGAATAACTCTCATTCACTGTACAGTAGTTCCCCCCTTATCCTTGGTTTCTTTTTCTGTGGTTTCGGTTACCTGTGGTCAGCCATGGTTCCAAAAGATGAAATGAAAAATTCTAGAAATAATTCATAAGTTTTCAGTTGCTCACTATTCTGAGTAGCATGGTGGAATCTTGGGCCATCCCACTCTGTTCCGCTCAGGACGTGGGTCATCTATCTGTCCTGTGTATCCAGGCTGTCCACACTACTTACCTGTTACTCACTTAGCAGCCACTCAGTGAACGGTTCCACTGTCTTGGGGTCACACTGCTTATGTTCAGTCACCCTTATTTTACTCAACAGTGGCCCCAAAGCACAAGGGTGGTGATACTGGCATTTCAGATATGCCAAAATGAAGCTGTAAAGTGCTTTCTTTATGTGAGAAAGAAAAAAACTCATATGCTAAAGTTGCTAACGTCTACGGTAAGAATGAATCTTCTATCTATGAAATTGTGAAGAAGGAAAAAAAGCATGCTAGTAGTTTTGCTGTCACATCTCAGGCTGCAAAAATTACGGCCACAGTGCATGACAAGTGCTTAGTGAAGATGAAAAAGACGTTAAATTTGTAGGTGGAAGATATGTGTTCTGATGGGCAGCAAACAGGTTCTGTACTATCTGTGGTTTCAGGCATATCCCCTGTGGAGAAGAAGGGATCCCTCTGTTTCAGTCAGTATTAACATAATATTTGATTAGGCTTCTTCATTATAACCAGTGCAAGTGGCATAAACAGGTTTGAGACTACACCTAGCCAGCTGTTGGTAAGCCTACAACCCAGCTAGTGAAGCAGAAAATCACAGGTGTACTAGAGAGTACCCTATTAGCCTTCATGTCCAGCATGCAGGGACATCTGCCATGTGCCCTGGAAGGAGTGAAGGGCTTTGGGGGGGTCTGGCACGCTGGGTAAGAGGAGGTCACTGACGAGATGCTCTGCTGTGTCGTCTTCCCTGGCTTCTGTAACAGCACTCTCCTGCCTTGCTTCTTGCCTCCCAGGCAGCTCCTCTGCCTCCTTTGCAGATCTGCCCATCTGCGCTCGGCCACTAAATACTGAGAGTTTGGTCATTCTTGGTTGGAGACCTGCTTTTCTGTCTGCATGTTCTCTCTGAATGAGAGTTTATCAAAGCCCTTGGCCTTAGTGAGCATTTATGCACAGGTACATGAGCCTCAGTTTTCTATCCCCAACCCAGAGTTCTCCTTCTAAGCTGAAGATCGTATATTAATGGCCTTACTAGTGTTTCCTCTGGGATGTTACAGAGGCCATCTGCAGTCAACATGACCAAAACTAAGTGGTGAAAGTTACCACCACCCATTCAGATCCATGCAAACCACAGACCTAGGAGCTGTCTTTGCCTGTCCCTCTCCCTCATCTCCTAGCCATCTCTTCGGCTTTGTTTTCTTATGATGGAAAAAAAAAAGAAAGAGACTTGAGAACAGGGTCTGATGAAAAGTTAAGCGAAGGCAAAATAACACCTTCTCTGATGGGTGTGGAACAGATACTGGGTTAGTTTTACAGCATTTGTTAAACTTCCTGTTTTAATCTTGGGTTCGGAGCACCTGTCCTGCCTCAGGAGCAGTTAGAGACAGGAGGTGTAGACAGGCCAACGTCTACCTAGTGCTCTTTGATGAAGCTAATTTGCCTGTGGAAGTCACCTGCGGGAGCACAGGCATGGGAGACATGTTAACCTGAACAGGATGCTGGTGGACTTCAGGTCATGCAGCATCATGGTGCAGTGGGAGAGCCCTTGGAGGGGCCTCAGGTTCTCACCCTGCCTGGCCACCTTCTCTGAGGCCGCCACCACTGTGTGCCTGGATGTGACCAGATACTATCTCTTCAGCCTCCCCTTTCTAGGCCATAGCTAAGGATAGACACTTAGGGCTTATTTTTTCATTTTAAATGTTTTGCCTGAAATGCTCCCAGACAGAGCTGCAGGCAAGGCAGGCCTGAGGTGGGAGGAGAATTTAAGATATGAGCCCTCGTTCCAGCAGTTAGTAGAGGAAATTAAAAATTGTGGGTTAGGAAGGAAAGTGGACAAGCTGATGTTTTATGACTCGTTCAGGGAAATATTTTCTCTTTGTACATTTAATTTTACAAATTGGGATGGATTTGAGACAGGCATGGAGAGAGGTCAGGATGGGGGTGACACGTCTTCTGCCTTTGCTTTGTGTGCTGTGTCCTAAATGTATTCTTGCAACGATTCCACCCCTTCCCCCTGTTGTGCCTCACTGGGGCCTCCTGAAGCCCTCCTCCTGCAGCCCACCTCCTGCAGCCCTCCTCCTGCAGCCCACCTCCTGCTGCTTCCTGGTCACTTCTAGAGATGGGGCCATTTTCTAGCACCAGCTCTCTAGGCTTCTGCAGTCCCACGGCAGACATGCCCTGTACCTTCCTCCTCGTGCCCCTTTCCTTTCTTTTTTTCTTTCCCCCCGCCCCCAAACAGAGTCTTGCTCTGTTGCCCAGGCTGGAGTACAGTGGCATGTGATCTCAGCTCACTGCAACCTCCACCTCCTGGATTCAAGTGATTCTCCTGCCTCAGCCTCCTGAGATTACAGGCATGTGTCACCATGCCTTGCTGATTTTTGTATTTTTAGTAGAGATGGTTTCACCATCTTGGCCAGGCCGGTCTCAAACTCCTGACCTCAGGTGATCCACCCACCTTGGCCTCCCAAAGTGCTGGGATTACAGGTGTGAGCCACCGTGCCTGGCCGCCCCTTTCCATAAGTACTTCAAAAGCCTGTAGTGGAGTCCTGTGCAAGTCAGAGGCAACAGTCCATCAGTATGACTTTGGCCTCATTTATTTTTCTGAGTCTTGATGTTCTAGACCATTTTTGGCTCACATTCAGAAATGGCTGAGAAATAAAAGGGGTGAAACCTGAAGAATATTGATGCAGAGCTGGAGTGGTTTCAAGACATAAGGATCAACCCGTGGACCTGACAGGCCGCCATGCTTGGTAACAAGTTGTGAGGTGATGAGGGTTATGAATAACGGGCATAACAACGACTTCAGCAGCTCCCATGCGTGGAGGAGTTATGAGCTCCAGGAGCAGTTCTAGTACTTGATGTGCATTATCTCGATCCTCATAGCAGACCGATGAGAAAGGTGTTATTTTTCTCCTCTGTAGACAAAATTAAGGCCCGTAAGCATTCAGAATTCATTAGCTAGTAAAGGACAGCACTGAAATCTGAACCCAGGTGATCTGGCTCCAGATCAGGAACTGGAGCTAATACAGCACCCCTCTGCCTGAGCCAGATTTGGTGAATAACCGGCTTTCTTTCCTATAATTCAATCCCAGATTTCTGTTTTTTATTTGCCTAATAGGATCTGCATAAATTAGAACGAAGATAAAGTGCACTCTGGTTAACATAAAGTCATAATCCTACTCATTTCTTATGAATTTGTGGGAATTTCAGGTATCAGGAAGCCTTCCCACCCCACTCCCCAAGGAACCAAACCAGAAAGCACAAGAAGAGGGAAGCTACGTTAAGTTGAAACATTAAAACCACACGGATGCATTTATTAAGTGTGTGAGGGAGACGTTGCCTTTCTGGAGCATAACATAAATCATCTGGAAAATTTAGCACAAAGCACTTCCAGGGACTCAACACAACGAACCGGAGGGCCTACTGTCTATTGATATTTCTGCTATGAATAATCTCTGTGGGTTGCCGGCTGGCTGCTCGCCCCCGGCAGTTATTTCTAGTTTTGCTAGAGCAGTGATTCGCAGCCTGTAATCCCTGCATGGGGTGGGATGTGTGACTCAGGAGGATGTTTGGGGCCTGCCAACGGGGCAGAAGAAGGTCGGAACGCAGTGACTCCTGAGAGGTACACACTTTAGAAGCCATGTGATTGTGTTACTAGAGATTCTTGAAGAGCAGGCATTTAAGGCTCACAGGGAGCAAACCATCAAACATAAAAGCAGTAAAAAGTTGTGCTTTTTTATTCCAATTTGGAATAGTGACAGTTAAAACACACACACACACACACACACACACACACACACACACACACACAGAAAGATTTAATGTGCTTCAAGGAAGGTTACTCTTTTGATCCCACATTGTAAGGGTTGTGACAGCTTGTACCCATTCCTTGGTGTTACAGGTTTATTTTGGGAAAAAGAAGTGACCTTAACTCACAGCTGTAGCTAAAGAATGTTGAGTAAGGAATTAAACTGTTACCTCCATAAAAGTAGACAAAGGATCATGGTTTTTTTGGACTGGAATAAAATGCATCTATTTAAAACAAAAGGTTCTAGAACGGAGCAATCCAATAGAAATACAATATGACCTGTGAATGCCATTTAAAAATTTTCTAGTAACCACATTAAAAAATGAAAACAGGCAAGTTAATTATAATGATCTATTTTATTTAATCCAATATCTCAGACAATTTATCATTTCAATATGTAATCAATAGAAATTATTATTGAGAGACTTTACTTTTTTTTTTAATCGAGCCTTTGAAATCCTGTGTGTATTTATACTTTGGGCACATCTCAATCACACTGGCCACATTTCAGATGCTCAATAGCCACCTGTGGCTGGTGGCTCCCTGAGTGGAAGGGAAGTAGGAAAGAAAAAGAATAAAAAAGAAAGAAGAAATAATATAGAGAGGGAAGAAATAATATATTAGAGAAAATCTAAAGATTCCTTATAAGCACATAAATGCCTATCAGATCCTCACGTGCAACCTCAAAAGCCCAGCTTCTCTATGTCCATTTCAGTAAATCACATCACTGGCAAGTCCAGAAAGTCCATTCCTTTGCCTGATTAAAAATCCATCTTTTTCTTCTTGTGCCAACTGTTGATAGATTGCATTTTTCTGGGTATAATTAGAAATGATTTTCACCTGATTGCTTCGCTGTACTAGTCTGAAGAACATCCCCCAGACCTTTGCCTCTCACCTAATTGTTGTACTTGATCTCATTCTCAAACTTTTCTCCTTTTCACTGGAATGCCTGAGAAGACAGCTGGGAGGGACACGTGCACGTGTGCCCAAACACCATTAGGGACCCCATTTTCATAGTGGGAACCAAAATGCCTCTGAAAAGCAGCCCCCCAGGGCATTCTAAATGCCATCTCTTACACAGGCAAAAATAGACCAGAGAGTTCTGATGTCAATTTTGCATGCAAATTGGTTAGCAGAGCCAGAGCTGCTCAACTCGTGTGTATGATTTTCTATTTCCATGCACCGATTTGGGAGTTTGCGCAAGAAGGTGGTAATCCTTCATGCAAAGCTGAAAATGCAGGTGTGGAAGCCTGTTTTAGAGCCTAAGAACTGTCTGGTCCTTCTCATTTGACTGAGTTTTGCTGAATCTTTTGTGATGTCATAAGACAGAGAAACAGTATTTGTTAAAATGCATTTATAATGCATGGAACTTTATGTAGACCTAGTGAATGGTTATGTGACTGCAGCGCTGAATATCTGGTGTGTCTACACTACAGTGAGGAAAAGGAGATTCCACTGATAGGAATCTGCTGGTTTCTCTGGGGGTGGTGCCTTTGAACAAACGAGTGGGCTTCTTTTGTGGATAGAAGTCGTGCCAAGCCCCCTGAGTGTGGAGTTTATTGTCATAAGCCTCTTGAAACTAGTCTTGCACAGGCTCTTTATGCTCTCCAACCGTTTCCATAGTGCATTGTTTTATATTATTATATTCAGAAGCTTCTGAAAATTCACCTAAGACTTTATTGATAAACGAACATGAAATTTTGTTACAGAGTTGAGAACTTGATGATAATAACTCAGGAGAAAAAGAAATTACCTTGTTTCCTGTGTAGATGCCAAACTCAAGTTTGCTTGTACCCTCAGGCACCATACTTCTTGGAAAACTTCTTGTTTTCCCTTTTCTGCTGTTTGGAGTTCAGATTTCCAGTCACTTTCCTGTATATAACCATGGTCTTTGTCTTATTATTATCCATCTTTACAAAGTGAAGTTTTTAGTCTTCCTTTGCTTTTGTTGTCATATCAACTTTTCCCAGTGGCATGTTTTGAATTATTCCAACTCAGCAGCTTCTTTCTTCTTCCTGTTGCTTTTGTATCTCCTGCTTACACTAGCAGGCACAGAGAAGGATAGTTGGTGACATGAAAGTGAGGTATCCCTTCTGCTTGTTGAAGGTGAACTGAGAGATGAGGCCGAGGAAGATTTCCTGGAGATAGATGGTGGTGATGGTAGCACAACAATGTGAATTTACCTAATGCTACCTAAAATGGTTAGAATAATAAATTTGATGTTAGGCACATTTTACCACAATTTTTTTTTTTAAAAGAGTTTCTAGATTTCCTCTGAGCTTTATACTGGCTGACTCTTTTCCAGGACTCATTATGGCTCTTCCTTCTTGGTTTTGTGGCTAATCTGCTTTAGGGCCAAGGGAGTATGGAGACCCCAGAGCTCACTATCCACCAGAGTGACTGCAGGTAGCAGTTTGCACCGGACTTTCTTTGACGGAGAGAGTGCTATTGCAGTCCTGATGTGGGCCGTGGCCTTATCAGAGGAGAATTTCTTCATTTAACGATGGCTGCTAATGAGCCTTCTCTAGGCACTTTTGGGTTGGCCAGCTTGTTGGCGAATAAACTCAGCATGGTTCTGGCCCGGTGGAACTTATATAGTAGGGAAGACAGGAAAAAAAAAACCTTCAATGAACAATTTATAGAATTAAAAATTCTGATAGATGCTGTGAAACCAATGATTGGTAATTGATATAGAACAGAGCTCTCCAGTGGAAATATACCTCGAGCCACATGTGCAAGTTTAAACTTTTTAGAAGCCACACTTTTAAAACGTAAAAGAAACACATGAAATTAATATTAATATATTTTAATTAATCTTAATATATCTAAAATATTGTCATTTCAGTGTTGTTAATATAAAAAGCCCTTTACTTAGATATTTTACATTCTCTTTTTGATGGTAAGTCTTTGAAATTGGTTGAACATTTTATACTTACAGCACATTCATTCAGACTAGCCACATTTTGAGTGCTCAATAGCCACATGTGGCCACTGTCCTGGACAGCACAGGTAGAGAACTGTGTGTGTGTGTGTGTGTGTGTGTGAGAGAGAGAGAGAGAGAGAGAAGGAGAGAGAGGAGGGGCAACAGAGAGAGAGACAGAGTGTGGGGGAGGGAGAGAGAGACAGGAAGAGAGTTGTGTGGATGAGGGAGGGGGACTTGTCTTTAGATGGTGTGGGTAAAGAAAGCCTCCCTTTATCTCCCTTTTGTTTCTCTCTCTTTTTCTCTTCCTTGAATTTGTTAGGCCCATGAAATTTAGAGGATGACTCTGTCACTGACTTCGGTGATTGAAACACTTAATGGTGTTATTCCATTGTCATTGTCCTCTTATACAGTTCTGTCTAATCAACATTATTTCTGTTAATTAAAAAACCATGAAAGTAAGTAATTAAAAAAATAGTTGATCTCTTCTTGCCCCAGCCCTAGTCCCCTACCCCCTGGTTTAATCATGTTAACCTCCTAGTGGATCTCCTTCCACACCTTCCCTGTGCCCCTGCGTACCTAGACACATGTATAGGGGTTTGGCGTGGTTTTCTAACAATGAGCACACAGAGTATGTACATCACTCTGCCTCATGTTTTTCTCAGTCTTTGCTGGATATCCTTCCAGGTCAGAGCTTTGGATCTAACTCATTTTCAGGATTTCTACTTAATAGTCTAATATGGATGAGCTGTGGTGTCTTCAGCAGTTCTACTGCTGATGAATGTTATTGCATGGATGTGGGGAATTAAATTGGTGCTTTGTTGTTTCAGACTTGAAAAATCCACCATGGTTCTTCTTGTTCTGAAAGAACTGGTACCCTGCCTAGGTCCCAGTTCAAATTTTCAGATGGTGGGTAGGTGAGAACATACGTGGGCTGTGAGGGGCTCCGTGGACTCCAGGGTCAGAGTGTGTTTGCAGCTTCGTACCTGATACCCATCAAGGGCACTCCTTTAGTGGGATCCTCTGTCTTCAACACACCTGTCTGAGAAGGGATTAGAGCAATTATACTCTTAGTTGAAACTGAGATTTCTCAAAAGTGTCTTGTAAAGATGCATTATTTTTCTGATCTGTTTTCTCTAAGAACTTCACTGCAACAGCATTATTTCAGTACTGTTTACCTCTGCATAGTAAGTCTGTGCTTAATGTTGTCTGTAGGTCCTTGAAAACTGCAACTGTAAATGAAAAAATGGATAATGAAACCAATTTTACCACAGGCTAATTGAGAAAAGCAAGAGTTAAATTCCTGTGGCATATTTCTGGTCACAAAAACATTACCCAACTTCTCCATGAAGACCAAAACAGTTCTAATACTAAACATGGGAATAAATGTGAGCTGTACATACATTTAAGAAAGATTAATAAAAACAAATAAGATAATGACTTACCCAATTTTTGGTGAAATAGCGAGTGATGGTGGTTGTAGTGGTGGTGGGTTAAATCAAGGGATAAATGGTTGCAAAGCAAGATTCCTAAGGAGTGCTTCCTCCCACCACGAAGTTCAAAAACAATAACAAACCTTGTGGGTTCGCCAAGTGTGTTCATCCCACATTGTTTATTGTTGTGCACCTGTGTAATGATCATGGACTTTACATATTTTTATTTTACTACTGTCTGTATTCATTCCTTCATTCATTTTCCAACGCGCTTATTCTAGTTCAGGGTCTTGGGTGGCCGGAGCCTGTCCCAGCAGCTCAGGATGCAAGGCAGGTACCAGCCCTAGAGAGGATGTCATTCCATTGCAGGAGCACTCTCACACACACACTCACACTCCCTCAGACTGGGACAACGTAGACATGCCTGTTTACCTAAGGTGCACATCTTTGGGATGTTGGAGGAAGCCAGAGTGCCTGGAGAAAACCCATAAGGACACAGAGAAATAAAGTCTTGAGACTTTATAACAGAAAATCCGTACAGGATTTCTATGACAAATCATTTGACATTGTAAATACAGTAGTTTAATTTTTATATACATATTCATTAGTGGCTAGTCTTTGATGCCATCAGCGTAACGTACTCTCAAAATCAAGAGAACTACCAAGAGTGTCAGCTATCACACTCATTAGGAAAATGGCTTAAAATGTAACTTGCTTTCTTCTGACTCATGAAAAGCTCTTCTTGGATTTGGTATGAATGAGTTTGGTTACCAGTCCTGAACAATTGGTGATCCTTTGTGTCTTCTTTTCGCTAACAAAAGTACTTTAAAATATATGCAATATTTTATCAATACTCCAGGTTCCATTTCTAGCTGGTTGCTTTTAATATTTGAGTACCCGCTACTAAATCTATGCATCAGGGACCTGGTGTTTCTTTAAAAGGCTTCTTGATGTATTTTAACCTGTGTCTTCTCTGACAAAATGGGCTGGTGAGGTGAGCAATAATGCCATCTTCTGGGTTTTATTAATAGATACAGTCAATGGAAATTGTTGAGGCAATTTCCTTCCAAATACCAGGACACTGAATTTTTACAGTACGGTGGGGTGTGTGTGTGTGTGTGTGTGTGTGTGTGTGTGTGTAATTCATTGACTATGTGTGATTCTCTGAAATGACAAGCAAACCAATAACAACTTAATTCTCCCCGACCCCCACTCCCCAGTCCCATTGTCATGGCAGTCTGATGCTTTAACAGTCATTTATGGTCTGGCAGTCTGCAATTTAGCTCATCTGATGAGGCATCTGTTGCTTTGCCAGTTACTCCCTGATTGACCTGCAGCATCTTAGGTTTATATAAGCTTAAAGAAGTTCTTTTAGTCTTACTGAGATTCCCCTGGGTGTTCATCCACGGTTTAACTAATGTATTAAGAATAGTGTTTCAGGACTCTCTCAGCTCAACAGCAAAGATACAAATAACCCAACTTGAAAAATGGGCAAAGGGCCTAAATAGACATATCTCCAAAGGAGATATAAAAGAGGCCCACATGTATATGAAAGGATGCTTATTAGCATCACTAATCATCAGGGAAATGCAAATCAAAACCACAGTGAAGTATCAGCTCACACCTGTTAGGATGGCTACTGTAAAAAATACAAGAGATAACAGGTGCTGGTGAGGATGTGGAGAATAAGGGAACCCTTCCACACCGTTGGTGGGAATGTAAACTAGTACAGCCATTACGGAAAACAATATGAAGCTTCATCAAAAATTAAAAATAGAAATACCACATGATCTAGCAATCCCATTACTGGGTATTTCTCCAAAGGAAATGAAATCAGTATGTTGAAGAGATATCTGCACTCCATATTCTTTGCAGCATTATTCACAATAGCCAGGATATGGAAACAACCTACATGTCCATCAATAGATGATTGGATAAGTAAACTGTGGTATATATACACAATGGAATATTATTCAGCCTTAAGAATGATGATCCTCCATTTATAACAGCATGAATGAACCAGAGGACATCCTACTAAGTGAAATAAGCTAGACACAGAAGGAAAAATACTACGTAATCTTGCATATATGTGCAATCTTAAACTAAAAATCAAATACATAGAAACAGAGTGTAGAACCGTAGTTTGGGGAGTCAGGGAGATGGGGAGATGTAGGTCAACGGTACAAAGTTGCAGTTATGTATGATAAGTAAATCTAGAGATCTAATGTACAACATGGGGACTATAGCTAATAATACTGTATACTGGAAATCTGCTAAGAGAATCGATTTTAGGTACTCTTACCACACACAAAAAAGAAAACCATGTGAGATGATGGTTATGTTGGTTTTCTTGACTGTAGTGATCATTTCACTAAGCATATGTATGTCAAAGCATCGTGTTGTACACCTTAAATTTACACAGCAAAAATAAATTAAAATACAAATTTTAAAAAGATTAGTTTTTTATGAAAGCATATTGGTGATTGCCAGGGCTAGGGGAGAGAGAGGAATGGGAATAGTAACTGCTTAATGGATATGGGGTTTCCTTTTGAGTGATGAAAATGTTTTAGAACCTATAGATAGAGTTGATGGCTATGCAACATCATGAATGTACCAAATGCTGCCAAATTGTTCACTTTAAAATGATTAATTTTATGTTATGGAAATTTCACTTCCGATTTTAAAAATAGTGTTTTAATGATGTGGTCTCCCGAGCCTGGCTATGTATTTTGTTTTGTTTTGTTTTTTAAGTTTCAGAAACATGAATTTGTTTAATGAGAAGATGACAGAAGTCTATATTTTTAAAGCTCTAGAATAAAAGTTTTAACTTATTCCACAGATTTAGAAATGACACATATAGAAAACATGGGCTACAAACATTATTTTAAAAATTGGACTCCTATTTCTTCCCTATGCAATAAAAACCCTGCATCGAAAAGTGATTGATTTTAGTGTTTTGCTAAATTGGATCTACTGCAAAGCCCAGGCAGATTGATGTTATAGCACTAGCAGTCTTGAAGGAACTTTAAGAGGAAAAGAGAGATTTGGTTGAGCAGTGTCATTATCAGCTTCACCTGTGAGGGAAATTACCCAAGGGAGATGGCGTCTGTCTCGTGTTACACTCCTTGGTATTGACATATCCATTAGTGGATGTAATTAGAAAAGCAAAGTCGGACTTTGAATAATTAGGTTAAAGTCACAAATGATTTCTGGGCAAAATAATAGAAGCTGTTGCAGTTCAGCCTGCCGTTTCCTGCTTTATAGAGCTGAGTGAAATGTGCAGTTGCTGTATGCAGTGGTTTCTTCCTTGTGTTGGAGGCTGATACTTTCCCAATAATAAAGTTTGAAATAGCAAAGACCTCAGTTTGGCCCTTTGCAAATGTCTGAAGGGCTTTGTTTCCAGGGAATAAATGGGGCTGCAGAATGTTTTTGCTAAACAAAACATAGTCATAGCAAAAACAGAATTTACTTTATCCCTGGAGTGTTAAGAAATGTGTGGTTTGTGGATTATGTTTTTTCTCTGTTTTCATTCCTTTCTTTTCTTTTCTTTTTTAGCTCTTGGAATAATGGTTTATTTATTTATGTGGAGTTATTTTCTGAAAGAAAAACAAAACACTTATTTCAAAAGATGTTTGGACCCTCCTGCCACCCAAAATACCTTTTCAGCAGTACTTTCTGTATTTTGATTTTAGAAAAGCCTATTATTGGTAATAGAGTCTGGAATTTAAAACAAGCTTTCCAAAAGATTCAAAATGTAATCATGTGGTTCTAAACTTTTTGTTCATCTCAGTACCAATATAGAAAAAAGAGAAATTAGAAAATAGAGGCCAGTATGAAATACCTGCAGGTGTGTCCTTGAAGCCTGTGATGTACCTTGTGATGATGTGGGAATGAACAGAACAGCATCCTCCTCCGTGCATGATGCCTGATGCCCACACTGTACCTGGACAGTGCCAGGGACAGAGATAGGAAGGAGTGCAGGGTATCCATTCCCCACCTTTATCAAATGCCCTGTTCATACCCTGCAACCTGCCAGGTCTTGGCTTTGGTGGTATGGGATTGAAAATAAAATGACAATTACTTGCCACATTTAAAGATTAGGAGGATTATGATTTCCGACTTCTTGAAAGTAAGAGTTAGAAGTTCTGGCACCACTGGGCCCACTTGCCCATTAGCAGTAACCAGCAAGAAGGACACGATGCTGCCCCCTTGGGCAAGATGGGACCGCGGTGTTCATTGCTCTCCCCCTGACTCGTGTCTCTGTTTACTTTATCTCCCTGGCCCACGGATGTCTCTGTTACTGGCTTTGGGATCTGCACCAAGCCCTCTGTCCAGTAAGGAGATGAGACTGCCCCTGCCCAGGTGGGGGAGAAGCTGGGAGAGAACTGTCCTTTGCACTGCATCAGGACAAAGCCCTGGTATGGGATGAAGATGGGCAGGAGTTCAAGACTAGCCTGGCCAACGTGGTGAAACCCCCTCTCTACTAAAAACACCAAAATTAACTGGGCATGTTGGCACACACCTGTAGTCCCAGCTACTCAGGGGGGAGGCGGGAGGATCACTTGAGTCCAGGAGGCGGAGGCTGCAGTGAGCCAAGATTGTGGTGGTGTGGGAGCATGTGGGTGTGCTTCCCAGATGAGGCGAGCGCGATCCCTGCAGATAAAGACTACAGAACCCAGCAGATTAGAAAGTGGAGAAAAAGGTGTGAGCAGCCCTCGCAGCGGCTGCCCACTCTGAGTAGGCTGCATTTTCTCATTCTGGAGGATAACGGTGGCTAAGACAGCCTCACCAGTGCCCCTCATCTCCAGACTATGAAGTTATAATTAGAAATTTTAACTTACGATGAGATAGTTTATGTGGTTCAGCCTTAGAGTCACGTCCTGGTCAAAGGCCAGGAAGCCAATATAACTTCAGAATAACTCATGTCGTTTCCTTGTAGCTGTCCGCTAGGATGAAGCAGACCCATCATCCTCAGCGATACTTAAAACATTCGTTTTCTCTCCCACCACTGGGCAGACATCTCTTCCCTAGAACTCCCCTGAAAAGCTCCCTGCACTCCTCCGGGGACAGTTAGCCCAGAATCCCTAGTGCCTTGGCAGGCAGAAGGCTGGAACCCTGGGGCAGCAGTGACGCTTCTCCCGCCCACTGGCAGCGGGTATCTTCCAGCCTCTCCTTCCTCACTCCAGCCACCCACACATGCCATGTGGGTGTTCCTTATTCCAATTCTAGCTCTGGTTTGGGGGAACTCTTTTGGTTAGCTTTGAAAACATTTGTTATATTATCCAATGTTACTTTTTAGTTAGAAACTGGTACCTTAGCCTGAAATTGAAATAATAAAATTATTGCATTTTAAAGTTGAAAGCTCCTTTTGCAATTGCCCATCCAGTCTTCATTTTGTAAATGAGGGCCCCAAGAGATAGGGAGGGAGCTATACAGCTTGCCCAAGCTTACATAATTTGTAAACGAAATCAGGCAACTATTACAAAATGAAATAGTGGAGAGGTTACTCTGATGAGTTGGGTGAGAAACAGACCAACAGGCTACAATTGGTCTGTCCATCCAAACAGAGAAATCATTCCTTTGTTTATTTGCTCAGGAGTAACACTGGGGAATTGGTCACTTTGTAAGAACCGTTTTCTTTTGTATTTTTAGGGTTGGAGTTCAGACAGAAACATGAGATTAACGCCTTTAATCATACTTACAATAGAAGCCTTTTTTTTATTGCTTTAAGATCATTGAGATTCATTTTTATTTGTTTTTTTAACCATGAAGCTAAACTTACTTTGACAGCATGCATACCAAAAATTAAAGCCATAAAATTGCTTAGCTTTGACAGGAGATAGGTCTTTAGATTTTAAGATAAAAATTTAAAAGGTATTATGTTTTATTCAGGAAGCATTTAAATATAAAGCAGTTGATTGACTCATATTTTTAGTGCACCAATTTGAGAGCATGGAGGTTAAAAGGTGTGGGGGGGAATGGGGAAGGATTTCATGGCCCCACACCATGTTGTCATCACCATCCCCGGGTGACCAGTCCCCCCATTCACCATGGCCAGAGCCACCACCCATGATTGTTTTGGGCTCTGTGGATTACACACATGTCATCCACTTGATCCTCACAACCACTCTATGATGGAAGACAGGGTGATATTGTTATCATCATTTTATACAGAGGAATTGAGTGTTCACATGCCTGAGGTTAGCAGGCAGTGAGGACAGCAGCTGGCATAGAACCCTGTCTTCCTTTTTTATTTTTTGAGACAGAGTTCTTTTACCGTGTCTCCTGGGCCGGAGTGCAGTGGCATGAGCTTGGCTCACTGCAACCTCCGCCTCCTGGACTCAGGTGATCCTCATGCCTCAGCCCCCTGAGTAGCTGGGACTATAGGTGCATGCCAACATGCCCAGCTAAGTTTTGTATGTTTGCATGGGGTTTCACCATGTTGGCCAGGCTGGTCTCGAACTCCTGCTCTCAAGTGATCCGCCCGCCTTGGCCTCCCAAAGTGCTGGGATTATAGGTGTGAGCCACCGCGCTCAGCCAGAACCCTGTCTTCCAAACATATTAACTACTTTTATTTTTTGTTTTAGTGTGATGCATAAGAGGAAATAAATATATAAATTATCAAACTCTCAATAAAGGTTTATTTTATTATAGTTGGAAGAGTTTGAAAAATTTGAAACACTTAAAGAATATTGAGCTGTAGAGACCGGCTGAATTTGAGGTCTCATATTCGATGACTCACAGATGCTGTTTGTATATAGTTATATCAAAGAAGAGGGGATCTTGGTGCTGGATAGTATTTTTAGGTTTGATTGACAACGTGCAGTTGCCCTCCATAAAGGCTTACACTCCTACCAAAAGCCCATTCAGTTTTTCAAATAAAACAAGCAGTGTCTCTGCCACACATGGCTTTGCCCTTTTGGTTCAGCAGCCTTGTAATCTGTTGACAGCAGATGAAACCTGCCCCTGGTTTCCATAAGGTCCACACCAGCATTTGCAGGATCTGGGACAAGAGGACAAAAGGAGGTCTCGGGCTGGGCCAGGATGAGGGTGAGGGGAGTGAGGCAACATTTTATAATAAAGACAAAATCAGTGACAGTACTGTGTGAGCTGTATTGGAGCTTGAAGCGAAAGGAAAAAACACTGATCCCATCTGTTGTTTTTTTATTTATAAAGTAACTCTGTCACCCCGGGCTGGAGCGCAGTGGTGCAATCTCGGCTCACTGCATCCTTGACCTCCCTGGGCTCAAATGATCTTCCCATCTCAGCTTCCCTAGTAGCTGGGACTACAGGCCCATGCCACCACACTCAGCTAATTTTTGTATTTTTTTGTACAGATGGAGTTTTGCCATATTACCTAGGCTGGTCTCAGACTCCTGGGCTCAAGCGATCCTCCCGCCTTGGCTTCCATCAAGTGCTAGGATCACAGGCGTGAGCCGCTGGCACCCAGCCTGCACTTACCTTTATCAAAAATTTTGATACTTTGCTTATCATTGATTTTTTTGCATTGATTTTTATATTTTAACATATCACATGAAATATTTATTTATCTTGATTACTGAGATTGTGGTGCTCCCTTAAAGTTTGTGCCTGTGGTGAGTTATCTCCTCACTTGCCTCCTCTTAATTTCTGCCCTGCCTTGGGCCTGGGAGTGCAGACAAAGGGGCACCATCCGCCCTCACTGCAGACTGTGGAAGAAGCCCACACGGCCCCCAGATTGGGCCCAGGGCTGGCAAGGCAGGTGTTTCCAGCTGGGCTGTATGAAGTTGGGTGCTGGTCACAGGTTTCTTTGCCTGTGGAGAGGAGAGTGGGTGGAGGAGGGACAAGGTGAAACTCTTTGGGGCAGTTGAACTCCCTGGGAGGCTTGTGAGACACAGATGGCTCAGCTTCTGATTCTGTAAGTCTAGGGTGGGACCCAGGTTTTCTCATTTCTATCAAGTTCCCAGGCACTGCTGGACCAGAGAATGCACTTTGAGGAACCTTGCTCTAAAGCAACAGTCCCCAACCGTTTTGACACCAGGAACTGGTGGTTTGGAAGGCAGATTTTACATGGATGGGGGTAAGGGGGTGATTTTGGGATGATCCAAGTGTATACTTTATTTCTGTTATTATTACATTGTAATATATATTGAAATAATTATACAACTCATAATGTAGAATCAGTGAGAGCCCGGAGCTTATTTTCCTGCAACTAGACAGTCCCATCTAGGGGTAATGGAAGACAGTGACAGATCATCAGGCATTAGATTCTCATAAGGCGTATACAACCTAGATCCCTCACATGCACAGTTCACAATAGAGTTCACGCTCCTAAAAGAATCTAATACCGCTGTTGATGGGACAAGAGGCAGAGCTCAGGTAGTAATGCTCGCTCACCACCTGCTGTGCAGCCCCAGGGCTGGGGACTCCTGCTGTAAACCTTGGGGTTCACGACAAACTTTAGAGCAGAGGTCCCCTCGCCTGCGTCCAAGAAGCTGCTTGTGAGACACCTTGACACGTTTCCGTGTATGGGGAATCTGGAGAGGCTCAGGATTCTTTACCAGACATACCTTCAGGTTTGTTTATCTAGCAACATATCCTGAATGTACCCTTCAGGGAGAGATTGCATACTTTTCTGCTTTCCTGGCTAGCCCTACATTTGTCACTCTTATTAACGGAGCCTTCTCCAGGATGCTGAATGCTTGTTTTAGAGTGAATCATTGCTATAGATTTTTTTTCCTGTAAATTTCTTGCATGATGTATGGAAATGAGAGCTACAGTATCTGATGTTAGGTGGTTGTTAAGCACCCCTAGGTTTTCTTTTAACATTTGTTTTTAAAAATAGCACATTTAGGCCCAGGCAGGAAGATCATTTAAAACCAGGAGTTTGTGACCAGCCTGGACCACTCCTGTCTCTACAAGAAATTAAAAAATTAGCTGGACATGCTGGCATGTGCCTGAAGTCCGAATAACTCTGGAGGCTGAGTCAATAGGAGAATCACTTGAGCCCAGGAGGTCAAGGCTGCAGTGAGCTGTGATTGCACCACTGCACTCCAGCCTGGGTGACAGAGAAAGGCTCTGTCTCAAAATAAATAAATAAGAATAAATTTAAGAAAAATTAGAAAATTTTAAAAGCACATTAATTAAAAACTTTTAAATATACTTTTTTATGTATAAAGAGGAAAATAAAACTGACTCAGAAACCTTCCACCCAAATGACTCCTGTTGGTGGTAATGGAATCGAAAGTATAAAATAAAATAAAAACGACCTTCTCTCCTTTCATCCCTACTCTAGTCCCTCTCTTCAATGTTGTTTGTTTGTTTGTTTGCTTGCTTGATTTGCTCTTGTTGCCCAGGCTGGAGTGCAATGGTGCAATCTTGGCTCACTGCAACCTTCACCTCCCAAGTTCAGGCAATTCTCCCGCCTCAGCCTCCCAAGTAGCTGGGATTATAGGCATGTGCCACCACGCTTGGCTAATTTTTTTGTATTTTTAGTGGAGACAGGGTTTCTCCATGTTGGTCAGGCTGGTCTTGAACTCCTGACCTCAGGTGATCCACCCACCTTGGCCTCCCAAAGTGCTGAGATTACAGGCATGAGCCGCTGCAGCCCGGCCTCTTCAATGTTGATGTTTTCGTGATTTCTTCCAGAAAAAAAAAGATTTTTATTTATGTCTGTCTATCCTTCTATCCTTCTAATATTCTTTCTTTTTTCTTTCTTTCTTTTTCTTTTTATTTTTTTGATGGAGTCTCCCTCTGTCGCCCAGGCTGGAGTAGTGCAGCGGCATGACCTTGGCTCACTGCAACCTCTGCCTCCTGGGTTCAAGCGATTCTCCTGCCTCATCCCCCTGAGTAGCTGGGATTACAGGTGGGCACTACCATGCCCGGCTAATTTTTGCATTTTTAGTAGAGACAGGTTTTCACCATGTTGGTCAGGCTGGTCTCAAGCTCCTGACCTTGTGACCTGCCCGCCTTGGCCTCCCAAAGTGCTGGGATTACACGCATGAGCCATCATGCCTGGCCCTTCTAATATCCTTTACACAAGAGTGGCCATACCATTAACACTGTTGTGCACCTTTTTTTTTTTTAACTTAGCAATGTATCTTGGACTCATTTCCCTCTCAGCACATAACAGATTTACTTTAATCTTCTTAATGGTTCATAGGATTAATCACTGAGGTGTTCCAGGGTTTAGTCCTGCAATTAAGATTGCTATTAGAGCAACCCAGTAGTATATATCTTTGTCCATATATTTTGGAAGACATGAGTCCAGCCATAGGAGTACTACCAGTAGAGGGGTTGCTAGACAGAGAGTGTGTGCATTTTTAGGATTGAAGGCCAATACCACTCTGCCCTAGAGAAAGGTTCCCTCCCACCACGATGATGGGCATGCCTGTTTCCCCAACACCCTTGCACGCAATGAAGATTACAGAAGTGAAAAAGAAAAATATATTATTTCAATAGCAATAAAATATAGAATAACTAGAAATAAACTTGATAAATATGTACTGTGTGAAGAAAACTTTGGTATGCTCCAGAGGGACCCAAAGGAAGACTTGAACAAATCAAAATTTTGCCAGTTTCTTGCATGGGAACTTGCAGCATGGTGAAAATATTCATTCTCAGTCAAGCTATGATTTGAACATGACCCAATAAAAATACCCACAAAATTTTTTTTGGTGGGGGAAGGGGAATTTGTTAACTTGATTTTTAAAGATCATTTAGAAAAACAAATTAGGAAGATTCAAAATAGAAACAGGAACACAGAAAGATTTGAGAAATGGCTTAACCAGATATGAGAACATAATGTGAAATTAAAATTGTTTAAAGTAGTGTTTTATATAAATAGATAATTGGATCACAGTCATAAACTCATGTTTGGGAATATAATAAATGATAAATGGCATATGATATATGCCATCTCAAATCAATGAGGAAAAATAGCTAAACCCATTTGGCGGTGGGGGCAGGGGGAAGTTAAATTCATGTTGCATGCTTTACGTAGAATAAATTCCAAATTGATCAAAAATTTATATGCAAAAATTGAAATATGTATTACCAGAATTCACAAGATAATTGTTTTATAATCCCAGGTCTTTCTGCTATGACATAAAACTCAGAAGCCATTGAAAGCAAGATTGGTAAATTCAGCTTTATTCAAAAAGTTCTTGATGGAATCCCTTGAACCCAGGAGGTGGAGTTTGCAGTGGGCCGAGATAGCATCACTGCACTCCAGCCTGGGGGACAGAGTGAGACTTTGTCTCAAAAAAAAAAAAAAAAAGTTTTTCATGACAAAACCTATCATATGCAAAGTCAAAAACAAAGCAACAAATTGGGGACAAATAAATAAAAACTAAATTTCCTAATATGTAAAGAGTTCTTACAAACCAGTAGAAAAAAGATCCAATGACCCAGTAGGACACTAGGCAAGATAATGGACAGACAGTTCACAGACAAGAAGACACCGCATTTAAATATGAAATGTTCAATAAGAAAAAAATACCAATTACATAATAAGATAAATATGTTACCATCTCACAGGGATCATTGTTTTTTCCACTGAGAATAGTCAGAGTATGGGAAAAGAAACACCTTTACACATCACTGATGACAGATAACTCCGTACTACTCTATGGAGGAAATCTGGCACTATCTGAAAAAATTACAGTGCATATATATATAAGTGTGTGTGTGTGTGTGTGTGTGTGTGTGTATTTACACCTCTGATTTTTTCATTTTTTAAATTTTTTGTGGGTACATAGTAGGTATATATATTTATAGGGTACATGAGATGTTTTGATACAGACACAGAATGCATATATTTTTAACCCAGCAATTCCACATCTAAGCATTTATTTTTTATAGGTACTATAAGCACACATATGTGCAATCATGTAGGAATGATGGTTTTCATTAATAGATTACTTATAAAAGCAAAAGTTTGCATATTCCATGGTATATCACACAAGGGATCTGTAGAAAAGAATGAGCAAGAGCTCTGTGTACTGCTATGGAATGATTGCTAAGAAAACGGTACTGTTTTTTGGTTTTTTTTTGGTTTTGGTTTTGGTTTTGGGGGGTTTTTTTGAGACAGTTTCACTCTTGTTGCCCAGGCTGGAGTGCAGTAGTGCGATCCCCAACCTCTGCCTCCTGGGTTCAAGCGATTCTTCTGCCTCAGTCTCCCGAGTAGCTGGGATTACAGGCGCCCGCCACCACACTTGGCTAATTTTTTGTATTTTTAGTAGAGATGGGGTTCCACCATGTTGGCCAATCTGGTCTCAAACTCTTGACCTCAGATGATCTGCCTGGCTCGACCTCCCAAAGTGCAGGGATTACAGGCGTGAGCACTGCACCCGACTTAAAAGTATACTGTTAATTGATAAAAATTGATTTTAAAAAGCCAGGTGTGTAATGTTATACTGACATTCTAGAAGAGAAGGGAAATATATAGGCCTATTTACTTTTGTGTGAATTATTTGATTGTTAATGCATATACACACAAAAAAATAATAATGATTGCCTCTAGGGAAGTAAATGTAGGAGGCAGAGGATAGGGCTAGGATGTAGGCTTTTCACTGAATATACATTTGTATCTTTTGACTTTTGAACCTTGTTTGCTCTTCTCAAAAATAAGTAAATCAAAAAATCCAAGTTTTAAAATAATTCAGTAGGTAAAAATCTGGTTTTGATTTGCGTAATTCTAATGCTGAGTTAGAGTGTCTTTTCAAATATTGGTTAGCCTTTCACATTTTTTAGGCAATTGCCTATTCATATGTTTTGCCCATTTAAAAATTATTTTGGGGTGGGGAGGGTTTAGCAAATTAAGGAAATCAGCCCTTTGTCTTCAGGGCTACAGAAAGTTTGTTCCAGTTGGTCTTTTGACTTGTTTACGCTGCTTTTTGCTACCTAGTATTTTCATATTTGCTCAATATAGATTCCTTCTTTTCCCTTCCCTTCTTCCTTTCTTTCTTTATGTTTTTCTTTTTTTTAGGTGGTAGAAATGACTTGTTCATTGTGATCACCGAGAAGATGACTCTAGATCTAAGACATTCCATTATTATTTTATTTCATTTCATTTTTGAGAGAGTGTCTCACTCTGTTGCCCAGGCTAGAGTGCAGTGACCCAATCATGGCTCACTGCAACCTCCACCTCCCTGGCTCAACTACCCTCCCACCTCAGCCTCTTAAGTAGCTAAGACCACAAGCACTGGCTAATTTTTGGGTTTTTTTTTCTTTAGAGACCAGGTTTCACCATGTTGCCCAAGCTGTTCTAAAACTTCTGGGCTCAAGCTATCCATGTGCCTCAGCCTCCCAAAGTGCTGAGATTGTAGGCGTGAGCCACCACACCTGGCCAACATCCAGTTATTAATGCTGTTGGGTGATTTGTAAAATGACAGCCTGCTTATAAAGTCTGTTTGAAGACAGTAAAAACTGGGACAAACTCATTTTGCAGTGACCTAGGGGATCCTCCCCGAGAGCAAGGGGAGAGGGGCTTGGGCAGTGCTGCATGGGCCTCGTGGTGGGTCTCTGATGAGCCTCTCCTCTCTCCACTCCAGCGGAGCTCCCTGGGTCCTCAGCGGTGAGGCTGGCCTCCCTGCATGACCTGCCTGCCCAGCTCCTGGAGCTGTACCAGCAGGGCTTCTCACTGGCGGCCCTGCACCCCTTCGTGCAGCCCACTCATGAGCGGGAGAAGACGCCCCTGGAGCACATCTTTAGGGCTATCCTGATCAAGAAAACCGACAGGTAAGGCCTCTGTGGGTGAATGGGTAGCATCCTGTTGTGGATAAGGTGTGCTCAATAGAGGAGGGGAAGTGAGAGGATGGGGTCAGTTGTGGGGGTTGAAATTTGCATGCTGTCCTCAGGGCCTCTGCCCTCAGACAGGTGAGGCAAAAAGCTAGACAACCAGAGAGGTTTCTTAGCATCCTGTGATGAAAAACAAATGCCATGTCCATCTGCAAGTAGAGAGCTTCATTTTACATTCTTTCCCTCTTTTAACTCACTGGATTAAACTCAGCTAGAAAAATGTCTCCTCGAAAGAAGTTTACACCCAGAATGCTGCCGCTAGTAAAAGTGTAATACTTTCACACCAAAAGGCATGGCTGGAAAACGCACTAATTTCATGTAAAGGCTATGTACAAACTGAATGTCTTCCCCAAAGTCTAGAAATACTTTAAAATGTTGAGCCCACCATAAATTCTGTCAATCACTTGACAGTTAAAAAAAATACAAAAAATAAACACCACCTAAATAAAATGCTATAATTGGTTTGGTCTTGATTTAGATTTTCAGGGTTTGGGGATGTTTTTCAGTTGGCTTGCCCAGTTGAATGCTTATGCCTATATTTCAATTGGGCTTAATTAAGGAACGAGAAGTGGGGTTAGTCTTTCAAAAGGAGCAATATTAATTTTGTTTTTTATTTTTTTAAACAATGAGAATAGGATGGAGAGAGCAGTATGTTTTTGCTGCTTTCATAAAAATAAAAATTAAAATGAGTCTGGGAAAGGAAATCAGATTTGTCTTTTGGCCAACTATCATAGAAGGAATGACAACATGTGCCACATTTTAAAGAGAGACTGCAGAGCAACTCCTCCTCTTTCTGTCTTTTTAAAGTCACTTTGCAGGTAGACAAAGCATTTGGCTGGTGTGCTCACGAGGGACGGCTGTGAGGCATGAGGTTGCATGACTAAGACTGACTCCTCTTTCCTTTCCTTTCCTTTCCTTTATTTCTTCATGGTTGATCAAGCTCCAGGGCTCTTAGTCTACATCAACACACATTAGACTTTGAAGTGAAAGGTGGTGCATGTCTTTGCTCAAACCCAGAATTCACACATTTTTTGGCAGAGTGATTTTTCTCAATGTCTGCCTTTTATGTGTATTAGTTTCTCTCTCTCTCTCTCTCTCTCTCTGTCTCTCTCTCGTGTGCTCTGTCTCTCTCTCTCTGTCTCTCTGTTTCTTTTTCTGTAGAAATGAGATCTCGCTATGTTGCCTAGGCTGGTCTTGAAATCCTGGCCTCAAGCGATCTTCTCACCTTGGCTTCCCAAACCACTGGGATTACAGATGTGAGCCAC